>JASDQU010681994.1:70630-92199 GCA_032191745.1 Picea mariana
TTCCTTCAAGAAGAATAATAAAGAAGCTAACTCCGTAAGAGTTCCAGATAATAAGAAAGATGTTTCAAAGATCAAATGCTACAACTGTCAAAAGTTGGGACACTTTTCCTATGACTGTCCTCAAGGAAAAGGGAAAATAAAGCATCAAGCACATGTGGTAGAGGAAGAGGAATATCCTCCCTCAAAGAAAGCTTTAGCAGAAATTAAGGATTATGTACTTTAAGTTGAAGATAGTTGATCTGAAGAAAGATACCAAATGGTGGAGCCCGTAGAGCCTCCCCACACAAAAACAAAAGATAAGTATTCATGTTTATTTTTAGTATCTTGTTTACTTTAATAATTTATCATTACAAGTTATATTTTTATGAGAATGTTAATTAACCTCATTTTACTTCAGTGTCTATGCAGACTTATGAAGGAAGTATCAAAGAAGAGGATGAATAAAGAGATAAAATATTTATTTCATGTATGATCACTCATGAGAGTGACAAAGAAAGCATACTGTAAGTAAGTTTACAAATCTCAGAAGAAATAACTTATGCCGTGACTTGCAAAAGTTAGACAACATAAGAAGGACATATGATTTGATGATATTCAGTAAAGACCAGATGATATCTAGTATCTATATAGGAGCATGAGGCTCCTAAAGATGCAGAACAGAAATGTTCAAGATAAAGAAAAAGATGGATACTCAGATATAGTGAATGAGATGCAGGTAACTATAGGTTGCTCCAGTACCGTTCTTATAGATGCAGAGGGAGTAGGTTGATCAAGTATGAAGACAGAAATATTCGAACTCAAGAACGCACCCAGGATATTACAAAAGAGAACTTCAAGGATGATGATTAGAAACTATCAGTTTGGTGCTAGAGGGATCTATGTCTCTGAATTTGAAATGGAGCATCGTGATTTGATGTAGTTTGTAAAGAAGATGGATGGTGCCCAGATATTTTGTTCAAGATGAAAGTTATCTAGTATATGGATGGTGCCTAGTAGATGGGTAGCATGGTATTATACCATTGAAAGATTTTGGACCACAAGATATTTTTTTTGGATCCCATAGCTAGACCTTCATAGAGAGGGAAGATACCTTCGTAAAGAAGGAATGAGCAATCCTATAGGTAGACCTTCGTAGAGAAGGAAAAGAGAAGAGACCTTCGTAGAGAAGGGGAATGAGAAATTTGCCAAGGTTGGCCTCTGTCCAAGTGTTGAGTTTTGGATACTCTAGAGACATGGTAGAATACCCTTGTAGAAAGGGGTGTGACCACCCTCGTAGAGAGGAATGTGGATTTTTCTCCAAGGGGTAGCAGGCAGATACTCTCCTCTAGCCAAGGATTGAGTATCCTGGAACACAAACTTTGACCATGTGGAATGGTTAGTTGGCTATTGAGGTTTGTGTTGTGATCCTGCGTGGATCATGGGAAGGGAGTCTAGTCTTTCCCAGGCTAGCATCTTAGCTTCTCTAGTTCACGTGGGATGACTAGGAGTGAAGCTATGGTAGTAGTCCTCCCCAGTGGATGGGTGAGATAGATGATTGCAAGAGAAGGGAGAACATAAAAGGAATGACAAAACTCATAGAATATCTTCTATGTGAATATAATACATCTTCTGTGTGAAGATAAGAAAGAAGTATCTTCTGCATGAAGACGAAAGAAAAAAAGAGTATCTTCTGTGAGAAGATAAAGAGAACAAAACTTCTGATGATTTATAGATATGCCAGTCAGTGATCATGATGCTAGATGACCAAGTGGATGCCTGCAGTTATCCAGTTGATGATGTTGCCCAGTTGATGATGTTTCCTAGTGGATGTTGCTACTTAGTTGATGTTGACATCTGGTGACTTGTTAAAAGATAAATAATATCCTTCTTGTTAAGAGGGAGTGTTAAAATATTGTGTAAATGCAAGGAATATTCTTATCCCCTTTTGTGGATAAAGATAATATATATATTTATTATTGATTAGATCAATCCCCTTTTGTGAATTGATCATGTCGGTCATTGTAATTGACCAAATCCCTTTTTGCGGATTGGTCAAACCCTAATTGTAATAGGCATAATGAGAAGTTTCCCCCATAATATATTAAAGAGGACCCATAATATATTAAAGGTGGTTATAACCACCCAGAAGAAGAAGTCAGCCCTGCCAGTGAAGAGACACTTCCACACATGCCATAATTTTATAAATAAGAGAGGCCAGTGCCTCATTTGGAGACACACACAACTCACTCATCTAGTACACAAGTATTGAAGGAAGCTGCAGTTACCAGTTGCCTGAAGAAGGAAGAGAGAGAGAGGTGCATCTTTGGGAGAGGAAATTCTGTGTTGTTTGGCTCATTGTCTTGGCATTGTATTAGCTATCTATATTAAGGAAGTTTTACTGGGTTTTCTTCCCCTAGAGGGTTTCCCGGGATAAATGCTTGTGTACTCTTGTGATTGTGTTTCTCTCAGTGATCCTATCTATGCTATTGTTATCTAGTAAATTGAAAGTAACCTAATAACAGTAGAAAATTTAACAAATACCTCCCACAACTACCGTAATATTAACACCATTAAAGTGCATGTGCCACATACCATCGTCCAAATCAATTTTTTCCAGGGCAGTATCATCTTCATCCACAAAGATGAAGTATACCCCTAAGTCCTCCTCGACATAGTTCATGTTAGGCTATGGAATGCTTTATATATATGGTGAGATTCTTCCTTCCCTTAGGACTATGATTATTCTTTCCATTCCGAGGAACGGATAAGTGTG
Organism: Picea mariana; assembly: GCA_032191745.1. NCBI lineage: Eukaryota > Viridiplantae > Streptophyta > Pinopsida > Pinales > Pinaceae > Picea > Picea mariana. The sequence continues at coordinate 73,383 of JASDQU010681994.1, forward strand.
TCCCATCAAGCGAAAGATATCCACCTTTCAAGGCTTGCCATTCTCTTCCTAAGATGATAGAATAGTTACTTACTGGCATGTCAATTACCTGGATATTAAGGGTTGTCCTGATTTCAGGATGTGCGCACAGAACCAAAGTCATGTCTTTGATTTCACCTATAGTCGATTGTTGTAGACTATTATATGAGAGCACGCTTATATAATTTTCATTGGTACAAGATAAGCCTAGTTATTCTATAATAATTTTCGACATCACACTTAGGCCAGAACTACCGTCAATTAGGAAACAATGGGCTATTTTGTGGGCTATTTTGTCCATAACTTTTATAGAAATGAAAAATGGATGGTTTTTTATAGGGTGTCTAAAATTATTTGTACACCTACTTTATTTACAATAGAATCCTCTTCTTTTGCCTCTTCAGAGAGATTGGCTATGGTGGAAGCTTTTCCTTCCATGAAATTTTTTAGATGCTTTTATTGCTTAGGGATGACAACAATGTCCAGAAGAGTAGCATCGATCTTGATATTAGTCAATTGGTTGAGAATATTATATTTGGAAGAGGGAAGAGGGGAGGGGACTCCTTGAATGTTAGGAGTTTTGGTAGCTTGCACAATAGCAACTTGCGAAGATGAGCTTGGGATAGAATAAGTATGAGGGGGATCATATTTTCCTTTTGAAGCATAGGATTTATTCCTATTGTTTATGATCATGACATCTTCCAGCTCTGCCCAATCTAAAACAAAATGGTGGTCTCAGGATTTTTTCCAAAGATCTTATATTTGTCACTCTTCTTTACCTCACAAGTACTTTCCTCAGGATTTTCCTCGCAAAAGTTACACCAACTGCGAGACATGATGGCTTTGGGCAGAAAGTTATTTTCATTGGTATTCCTAAAAGGTGTTGAGGAAGAAGATGATTCCCTAGGAGTAAGTGAAGGGACATTTCCCTTTCGCTCATATGATATCATTCGATTGTTCATATCCTATACAAGTTGTAAGAGGGTGGACATGTTCGTTTGTTTAATTGAGTCTCCCTTGGGAAGACCTGTTCTTTCTAGTTTTTCTTCATACTCTAGACAAGTATGAAGAGCATAACCAAGATTGTCAATAGATTTTTATTCAAGCTTATGCTGATAAGGAGAAGGTAGAGAATTATAGTAATGCATAAAAGCATCTTGGTTTTTGGGGGCGAATAAGTTCGGGAATTTGATTATACAACTTGGTGAAACGAAGGCTGAAAGACTTGATAGTTTCACCATCCTTGTATGCAATCTTATTATATTCCCGCAATTGTTCGGTTGGGCTCTTAGACTGCACATAAGTGGATTTGAACCAATAAACTAACTCTTCCCAAGTGGAAAGAATCTTGGGAGGAATATCAAAGAAATTTGTCATTGCTTTCCCTTCGAGGGAATTGCCAAATAAGCGCATACATGTATCATTATCATTAGCTCCTATATTGTGACAGGAATTAGATAATTCCACCAAATGTTTGTTTGTAGTGACTGTGTTATTTATTGAAAACCTAGGAAGATGCTCTTTGAAATTTGGTAGCAGACGAGTCATAGGTGATAGGTTGAGAGGAGAGGATACATGCCACGTGGTAGTAGTAGCATCTTCTTTGAATTGAAAGAGCCCATACTTTTTTTATAACCTTGGCAGGGTTAATAGTTGATTGGACTGGAATATGATGGATATACAAGGTACCAATCACTGATGAGGCTGAAGGTTGAGAAGATGAGGCACCTCCAGTGCCACCAGATCCACCCACAGATGCCATTTTGTAAATGATGGGTGAGGGTAAGAAATATGTACTAGCTGAATTAGAGAAAGTTCTCCTTAGAGTACCTTGTTGGGTTGTTAGAATAACATTCCTTCTTCCTATTTCAATGATAGGAGTGATTTCATGAGACAATCCTCTTCTTCTCCTAGAGATGTGAGGATTTGAGGACATGAAAAGAAGATCAAAACTTTTAGGAAAAAGAGAGCTACAACTGATTCCTAAGTTTCCTTTGCCTGGCCTCCCATGGTTCTCAAACACTTATGTCTTGTTCAATTACGTCCCATGAGTGTTCAAGCTCAGCCCAGGTATTAGCAGTTTCTAAGATGGCATTGAATAAAGTTAAAGCAATGCTGGTTTGGTCTTTAAGACCATGCTCAATATTGGGTTGCCTTGTAACATGTATTGTCATGAGGAAAATAAAATAGTCAAAGAATAAAAAACAAAAGAATAAATATTCAATGATAATTGCAAATACAATCAACTAGAGAGATATGGAAGATCTCCCCAGTATGGTCGCCAAATAAATGTTGAGGAAAAGGTATGAATTACCTTACTCAATCATTTTCGAATCTTGCCTGTCTAGGAAAAGATAGTTGGGAATGCCACCCAAGATTTTATAGCCTAAAAAATATTCTCCCAATCCACAAGTATTAATTACAAGGGTTTAGGCTGATTTATTAATGAAAATAATGTTGTAATATAAAATAAAATTTATATACGTTTATGAAATGTACACAAGTTACAGAAAGTAAACATGGAGATAAAAAAGAGAATAGTAACCAAGTCATAAATACACATATATGAGACAGAATAACAATCTGATTTATTTCATTCTGAGATATCAAAAGTGTTTTTCTCTTTACAAAACCCTTGCGAGGGCATGTAACAAAGTTTGATTTAGAGATCCCCGATGCACCATACAAAAGGACTTCGACAATAAAATAAAACTGAAATTTATAATCTGGATCAGCTTGCCACAAACTGTTGCTAATTTGACCCTGCAAGATATCCTTTATCATCCATGAAACTTAATTCACAAACATACAAGAATACACAAACTATCAAGGATGGATCAACACCTCTAAAACAAATGTCTGAAGAGTTTGGTTCAATTTTGAACCTTGCTGTCTACAATAAGACCCTTCTGTCAAAAAGAGAATTAGACTTTGAATAAACTTTAGAATGAATGAAAACTGAAACCATCTCATGAAATCAAAGAGAAAACCTTAGTCTTGCTTTCTCCTTCTATTCTCCTCTTGTTTCTTCTTCTCATTCAACTTTTATTCTTTCCAAATAAGTTGAAGTAGTTCAACTACTTTCTTTAGTTAAGTTAGTTTGACTTAACTAATTAGTTTAGGTGAAATAAATAATAATAATATAGTTAAGGGTCTTTAATTAATAATAACTAGGTAGGTGGGACCCCTTGTGACTCCCATCATTTCTTTTTTAAAATCATAAAATATAACTCAAAAGGACAATCATTTTAACACATGCCACCCTTGTAGCTCCCATAAATATCTTCCAAACTGGATATTTAATATCATAAATAATTTCTATCATACCCCAAAAATATATAAATATCCACATCATCCACATTATCCACAAAATACCAAAAAAGAGCTTGCTGTCCAAAAATACTGAAAACTAGTAGCACCATCCTCATCAACTCAAAATAAAAACACATAATCTAAAAACCATACTTGCCACTCTGGGACGCAATATTTATTTTTTCACTGCTGTCTCCCTTTGATATCTTGGAAGTATCCCGTGGTGGGTTGGACCCTTGAGGATGTATCTCACTGATTATATGGAAACAATAACCCTTCAAATGCATGCGGGAAGACACATATTTTGAGGAATCATTGGAGGGTGAAGAAGGGGAAGTAACTGCTTTTCCTTTATCTTGCATAGGTTGGGGAATATTAGTTTTTAGTCTTTTACTAGCATGTGAAAATTGAATAGGTGAATCAACACGAGCAATCTGGACATTGGGATTGACAAATGGTGGGATAGGCAATGACATATTGGTCCAACCACGATGGTGAGAGACAACTGGGTTGATGATATCTTTCCATCCATCATTTGCAGGGACTTCCAGTTGCAAAGACACATGAGGAGGAATGAGAATTCCAGGGATGTTCTGAGGAGTCTAGAAAGGAGGTATTTCTATTCGAGGGTGCACTATTCCACAACCAATCCAATTAAAGAACCCAGCTTGGAACAATTGGTTCAATTCTTGGGGATCAACATCAAAGTGGATGGAAAATCTAGGCCTTCTAGGACCTCAGTTCTAATTTCCCCTACCTCTGTTATTTCTTCCATTGCTGCCCTACTGAAAAAACTCATCCTGTAGCAGCAGTTTATAAATAATGAATCTCTTAATAAACCATACATGACACTCTTCTTACATGAATAAAAATTTGGCTCAAAAAATGACACGAAATACATGCAAATCCATCCATAACAAACCATTTATTAATTTCCAAGTGAACAGGGGGTGATAGGGTTCATGGGACATATGGAGGGGGTGTAATTAGAGAAAAGTGGTATAATGATAGGGGATTAATACACAAATATTTTTTAGCAATCAATCAAACAGTTTATTGTGCAATAAAATCTCAAAATATCAGTCACCAACCACTGCCATGTTATCCCTTTGTCGCTTTTACACAGACTTTTCCTTTTTAAATTTATTTCACAGAACATGGATGCAATAACTGAAATTGGGATTATGAGGGGAATGTAATGAGTGAAAAGTGATTGAATGAAAGGGAAATAATATGGATATTGTTCAATTGAAAATAAATCAAAACATGCAAAAAAACATATTTCTGTCCAGACCTTCGAAGTTTTAATAGTGTTCCTTTTTCAAAACCACAATTTAAATTGTTACTTCATTTGACAAATTTTCTTGCTGTCTTCCAAACAATAATCTATATGCCCATAACTATTTAATTACATCAACCTTTTCATCCATATAATCATTTTATGACAGTCATAATGAACAACATTGCAATCGATATGAAAAACCACAATAGCCTTTGAGCCATAATCATACATTAATTCCAATGCTAAATCTTTTAAAACCAACAGGAACATGCACAATGTTTACAACCATTTATATCCATTAATTATTTCAACACCATTCAATGCAATCAAACTGGATGTTATAACTCTTTTTCGGGCCTCAATCAATTCACACATAGGTGTATTTTATATAAACAACAAACAAATGAACCAAATAACATTCAATACTTTGAGCCCATGCTTCAAATAAATAAGTGTGTATAGAAGTTTTCCAGAATTTCCAAATGAGGAATGCAACAAAATCATGCACAAGTAACCAAGCATGCACAATGCTCCCATCAACCATCGACTGGAGAAAAACGATATCAAGGTAATATTTAGGGTTTAAGAAAACAAGTGGAAGGTATGAACATGTGGTTTGACCAGAGGGTTTGGTACTCAAATCGAGAAAAAATCTCATGCCCTATCATGATTTACCACATAACAATAATATGTAACAATGCTCTCAGCTGTAAGGATTTCCAAAAAACTAGAAAGCCAATTCCAACAGGAAACAAAATGAATCCAATCCCTTTAATCAACACTGTAAAATGAGCGTCCAAGCACAAACCTGTGCCCTACCAAAAAGCATGCATAATTCCTCCATTAATTTCTTGGTGACCTTAAATTCAGACTGTGTAATGCTTTCCAGGCAATGGTGAGGTCATAAGCAAGAAACTAATAGATCAGGTTTTTTCCAAGACAAGGCACATGTTATTCTATCCTTTCATCAGTTCTCATTAAAAACCACAGGGTCAAAAAAAATTTTGTACATTAGCCACAAAGATGAACATGGCTTAGGCACACTTAATCACATAGACATGTTATGGAAATCCATAGGTAGGGTACTCACAATGCTCAGATCTTTGGCAACCCTGATAACCAGTTTCAACAGAGAGGCTAGACCCAAAACCCAAGCCATAACCGAGCATGCTCTATTGTAAATTTTATTCAACAATTCCATCTAAGGATTACACAACAAGAAGAGCGTGACCATTTCATTTCTAAAGTGCCAACAGTCAAGAACAACTATCATAAGAAACTAAGTATGCAACCACCAATATGTAGTTCAAAAAATCATAACATCTTAAGAATCACACAGACCACGAGAAATTAATAGCCAAAAGTTGATTCAAAGGGTAGATTAACTACCATTGATGGAAGAGTAAGAAAACCCATACCTGGAAAAGCCTGCGCAAGGAAAAAAACAAGACTGTATACCTCCTTCTTGACCGAACAAGGCAGAGCAACAACAACTACCAGATCCAAAACAAAATGCAAGAATTACTAGGGTGACAAGCTCGAGGGTAGTTTGAGTGAGGTGTAGTAAATGCACGTCACTTCTCCCTTCCAATTTCATTCAATTCAAAGTACAAGCCAAGATAATTCACCATAACACTAAACCATTAATCAACCAAATATCCATTTCCATATCACTTTTGCATAGTGCACCATCCCTTGGTAATATCAATTTTTGTTTTTTAAATAACAATGTGCTAGGAGCATAATCCAATGTGCAACCATATTTGAAATTAAAACAAGGCGCATAACCATAGTAGCAAGGGTCAAGAGTACCCATCCTTTGTCATAACAATGCACAAAATTAGAACTTGAATGTAGTTCTTTTATTCAAAAGGGTAGCAATATTAACTTCTATCAAATATCATCTAAACCAATTAATGCCATGTTTAATACAATATCAAAACCAAAAATGGATAATAATTCTTTCATCCACAGGGAAACCTTAACATATTCTGTGAGAGATCATCAAAGCCATTTAGTGCTGTGTTTTAATAAACCAACCATCACATATCACCATAACATTTTAAATCATGATCTGAGACAAATGAACTATAGAATATTGTGCTAGTACCATCACATAGGGAAACAAAATATAAGCACAACATATCCACCATAGCACCATAAGTCTAACAAGGGGGTCCCACCTACTAGTTTATTATTAATATAGTTAAATAATAAATCTTGGAAATCATTTGCAAGCATAATATTCATCGTTTCACTTTTAAGCGTCAACACAGGGCTCTGGACTTCAAAAGTTTTATCTGTTGCAACTCTCGTTTCCTCTGAATTCACGAAGGCCGAACCCACAGATCTGACCGTCCTGGTTTTATTGACAACGACGGTCAGGATTAACTCCGGTTTTTTGGAGTTTAGGAATTTTACACCTTAAAAACTCCTCCCCACCTCCCAAATGACCGATTTTCTGAATACTCAGATCTATAGACACATGTACCCAATCATTCGACGATGTTGATTTACTATGGAATTTCAGGACTCCGGGAGTCCCTTAACTTTAACACCATGACCCCATTTTTTCCCAAATTACTGAACCTATGAATTAGGAAGGCTCATAGATCTAACGACCCAAAATCAATTTCCATATCTACGAATGTACTTCACTACGGGACTTCGGAGCTTCATGGTTTATACGCTCCTTGTCAACTAACCTAAAGGGCCTTTGTCCTCCCTTCATATGATCGAGAGATATGACCTCGTCTCACCTCCTTGAGTGCTAATCAAAGGTCTAATTCAACGATCTTGATTAAATCTATCGTGAATATAGATGGATAGGAAGGATTGCAGAGTCTTTACTAGCATGATGTTTAAAACCTTTCTTGATTTCTGCAATATAAGCTACTTGTTGATGGTGAGATCTATGCCAACCATCCATCTATTTGTTCATGATGATCGCTGGCCTATGTGGATGGTGGAATATGAATTGGCGTGATCATTATCTCAACCCTTTGTTCCCTCAATGTCTCCCCATCATTGATCTACACTTACTGAGATCCGACGGTTGGGACTTAATTAGATGCTGATCCGAGGGTCCTCCTCTGCAACTCCCAGATCTAACAGCTACTGTATCTTTCTCCTATAGATCCAACGGCTAGAAATCACTCATTGATCTACGATGTAGATCAATTCATATATTCAGACTTCAAAACTCTCTTAGGATATTTTAGCTCAGATCCACCGAAGTAGCGAAGCCCAAATGTCTTAAGGTTTAACGGGTGTGCACCTCCTGTCTAATCGAACAATTGTGAGGATTGCGACTCCTCATGATCATATTCCTTCCATTAATTCTTTCAAAGGTTTTTCAACTCTTGATTTACTCTCTAGAATCCTGAGCACGTTGTTCTTCTTGAGCTTGAATTAGAGTTGAACTTCATTGCTCCTTAGTGCATACCTCCCGAGCTCTGGAATCTAATTGTTAAGGGTGCTCTTGCGCTCCCCTTATGTAAAGTTTACGCTATCTCTCTTGAGCTTGTACTTCTGAAAGTTATGAACTCTACCTGACTTGAGAGGGTCTTTGTGCACTTCGGGTGATGTATCTTCTAAACCTTGGGCTTTCATGGAGCCATCTACACACTTCTGGAATTGACTCTAGAGGTGTTGCACTATGTTACTAGAAGAGAAGCTTCAGGCTTCTTACAGAACTTTAACTCGTTCTTAGAACAAACCCTCTTTCGGCTACATGTTTATTTTCTTCAGTATCAACTAGTTCATAAAGTACAGAGAAGGCTTATAATTTCTACCTTGTGCTGAGAGCTTTTCTTTGTTGTTCTTTTCCTCTTTCAACTTGTAATACAGAACATATACTTATCTACTTGGTTGTACCTTGCAGGGTATCACACGTTGAGGAAAAATTAAGTAATTTGAAACTGTCACAAATGATAGATGGATTTTAAGGGAACTCTGTTTTACTATTTAAGGTTATTGCCTTGATTTTACTGAAATTTCTTCCTGTCCTTTAATGAGTAAGGTGATGAATTATTGAATAGTATGTAATGATGTTATGATGAAATGATCTGTTACCAGATTTTTCGTGTTGAAGAAAGGTGGTTAAGAACGTTGGAATTTATATTGAATTTGAATGAATTCAAAATATGGGAATTAGACACTTCCTTGTTCCTCAGAACAATTGCCAGTCTTGAGACCTTAAATGGTCAAGATCAATCATACGAATCCTAGACTTGAGCATTGATTATGTGTCTTGGAAGTCCTAACATTGCAGGATAGGTTGGGTGGGTAGTTTTGTATGTCATATTATGTGATGTGGATAGAGGTGTAGAGAGAGCTCAAGAGAATAGATGAAGATGAGACCTTGTTGTAGTCCAACCTTTGTAAACACTGTACAGAAGCATTCAAACATTAATACAAAGAAGCAGTTTTTCCTATTCATGAGGCTTCAATGTGTTTTATATGAATGTTTGTTTATGAATGTATTTATTGTGTTTTTACATTCCTGTACACGTGTTTCATGTTTATGTGAATAAATCTTTAGGATTTGTATAAGTTTCGATTATTTATCTTCTTGAAAGATTTGGTGCAAGGAGTGCACAATGCCCACAAGGAGTGCATAGGCCGAGTCAAGTTTGACTTAGAAGTTGAGGGGAAATAAGGTGAAAATTTGCATAGCTTTGGTGCAAGGAATCCACAGTGCCCACAAGGAGTGCAAAGGTCGAGAGTCATTGATAGGACTCTAAAACTTATGAGAGATAGAGGGAATTTTCGCAGAAAGAATACAAGGAGTGTAGTGAGTAGGTGCTAGGAGCGCACAAGAATCCCTTTGAAAAGAAAAGGGATTGAAAACCTTTGAGGTTTGAGCCAGTTCAAAGCTTCGGAGACACAAATTTACAGAACACTCTGGAGGAGAGCTCTGCAAGGAGTGCATTGAGTGGGAGGTTGCTAGGAGGGCACAAAGCATTAGTTGAAGGAGAAAAAGGGCCAAGACCCTTCAGGAGTTTGAGAAACTGCCAATATCGAGGGAAACACACAAGGCGTGCGCAAGGGGACGAAATTGTCTCAAGTTCGAAGTTCAGGGGAGTTATCATTTCCCATAATGAAGACAGAGACCAAGGAGTTGGCCATTGCAGAAGAATAGTTAGAAGGGAAATCTCTTCAAAATCCTTGAAGGAGTCAAAACATTAGGAGGGACAATGTTTCCAATGCACTAGTCAAAACCCAACAGTCAAGCTCGTAGAAGAAGGATCAAAGTCTATGCCTTTGAAAAAATCTTGGAGTCCTTCATCAAAAGGAAGAACATAAAGCCACAGAGGAGGAGCAACAATTGTCATTAGATCAACTAATTGACATTCATATGGACCATTGGATCTATGTCCAGATAGGAGGAGAAGTGCACACAGAGTAGGATAGATCCCTGCTGTAGTATCTGAGAACGAGGATCACGAGTCATCGGATCCAGGTAAGTAGCACGTGTTTTAACATTGAGAGTCCTTCGAACTTCGGAGGTATGGAGGTTTCTTTTATACTTAAGTGTAGGATTCCCGAAATCCTGATATATGGAGTAAATTGAGACCATCCATATGTAAGGACACATGTCAAAGGATCCTCAAATATGGAGGACTGGTAGTCTACAAAAACTAAGGTGCAGTGTTGAGGGGACTCCCAAAGCTTCAAAGAGCCAGAGTCCATCTCAACTGTCCATCTGAGAGGGAAATGTGTTAGCATATCAGAGGAGGTCCGAAGCCTTAGTGATCCAGAAGAACAACTGCACATGGTGTACATAGCTGCAAATACCTGAAGCTACAAAGTCCCAGGGAGCATGCAAACCGTTGAAACAAAAGGACAGGTGTTAGCCAATCCTGAGATCTAGAGGCTTAATACTCTGGAGGGTTTTTCGAAGTGGATCATTTGGAAGAGAATTTGTCAGAGACTCAGAGGCCATAACTCAATTTCAATCGTTGGATTGAGTGACATGTGGCATCAGTTAAACCCTTCGCTAATTCGTTGTTCGGAGGGATAACAAAATTGGAGGAGCAAGGACTCCCAAAGACCAGAGTCTTGGAGTCCATCAGGATTGTCTATTTTGAGGACGCGTGTCACCAGATCAAAGGGTTCGAAGAACTAGAGGTTCGGAGGATTCATGGAGAATGGAGTGCAAAGGTACCTAGAGATTCGAAGGCCAGAGCAAGCCTTGACTGTTGATTGGAGAGGGGACATGTGGAAGACATAGATTTATTCCACTAATTCAACGTTTATAGGGTTGTAAGGTATGGCGACGAGAAACTTCCTAGACACCCGAATCTTGAAACAGATCTGGGCCATCCATATATAAGTGATCTAGAGCCATCCATCCACCAATGCAGTAGTTCGACGATTTTCCCCTCCGAAAGATCTGGAAGCAGGCATATAACGAATTCCCAAAGCCTGCAATTTCGAAGTAGATCCCAACCGTTCATTTGGGTGGGCATGTGGAACGAGGATCGTGGTTCCTCGTCGCTTCAGAGGTTTGGCACTCTAAGATATTTGAGGAGTGGTGTAGCAAAAATGGCTAGAGCTTGAATGATTGGAGTCACTATGAGCCATAGATCTTGATGGATATTGGGGACTGCTGATCCCATAGGTGTTCGAAGGTGTGCCGAATTCAACGTTCGATGGTTTTGGAAGGCTATGAAGACAGAGAACCCGTAGCCCGAAGTGCTTAGAGCCCCGAAGTGATGCATTTTCGTTAAGTGCATAGACACAAATAGGGTCATATGAGGGTTCCCACCAAGGAAAAAAGGGATAGAGGGCCCGAATTTGATTTCGCAAAGGTAACAAGAGGTAGGCCCACAAATTTTCGCCTGAAGTCACATGGAGGACTTCATGAGTGTGACAGGATCCTTGCGACTGTGATTTTAATGCGGGGAAAGAAATAAAAGTACCTGTATAATATTTTTTGGGGTTCAACAGAGGCCCCTAGAGCTGATCCAACTCTGATTTTGATCGATCCTAGACCGGGAGGTCAAGCGGACCCCAGGTGAGGGAGAATTTTTCTCAGAGCCTGAATTTTTCTCAGGCAGAAGGGAGAAAGATGGCTACTAAATGCCAAAGGAAATATCGAGGAAAGGACCAAGAGCTCAAGAAAATGAGGGAGGAGCTCAATAGGTTGACGTTGCAATGGTAGAATATGTAGCAAGAGACACATGTAAGATGGAGGAATGTCCTTTGAAGCAGAGAGAAAGGTGGCCAGTCCAACAGTTGGTTGCTAGGAGAAAAAAAACAAATGTTGAAGAGGTGGCCAAGGTATGCTAAAAGCATCGATGATGAGGAGGAGAGATCAAGCAGTGATCTCATAGACCGCCAAGAAGGCAGAAGTGAAACCTCATATTTCCAGGTGGGCACATAGGAGTGAGACTGTTTTAAAGTCTCAGGAACTCAGAGGTGAGTTCAAATCAACACAGAGTGCTGATGGAGGAGGATCAAAGGTGTATTTTGATCATTGGAAGAATTAGCATATTCCTTCCAGGTATCCCAGTGGAGGCCAGTGCATGTGTTGTAGATGCAGAAGGATAACTAGCAGAGACTGGCAAGGAGGATAAAATGGAGTAGATATTGACATCTTCCCAAGTGGAGATGAGAGAAGAAGAGGAGAATTCATATACGATTCTCACTCAATGGGAGATGAAATTGATAATGATGGAGGATTTGCTATGCCATCCAGGTATAGAGAAAGACTGCCAGAAGGATGCAATCATGAACAATGAGGAGAAGTTCCATCTTGAGGAACAATTGGAATATGTTGGACTTGTGCCAGCACAAGTGGAGACAGGAGCATTGACAAAAGTTTATCTGTCAGAGGGGATCACTGAGAAGCAACTCACTAATTTGGCTGTAGAATTTTGACCTACAATAGAGTGGAAATCTAAGGCCACAAAAGTTAAAGTCAACTTGGGGGATCATATTGATCTACCCATGTATCTAAGTGGTGAGAAGGAGGTGCAACAGAGCAGGTTGCAAAACAAGAGCCAACCCAAGAACTATCTAGACGAGGAGATTGAGAGGATAAGGAAAATGATGACGAAAGCAGAATAAGAGTCTATCAATAGTAGAGGGAAGCTGAAAAGAGGAGGACCTACAACAGGATGAAAGAAGCAACAACAACAACAAAGAAAAGGAGAGAATGGACAACTCCAAATTCATATTTGGGACCCTAGAGGATTTCAGCCACAGGGAAGCCATGAGTAGGAGCTCATGATTTTTTTCTAGCATGGGAGTATGATGAAGGAGCATCGCTACATGTCTTCAAGATCCAACAAAGATAGTGCATCCATGCACTAAGAGGGAGCATATCCCAAAGAGGACACGCCCGTCCTTTCGAAAATCAACCTATTTTTTTTTTAATGTAATAAATGTTTAATGGCTCAAGGGAAATCGAGCCCAGATATTTGTATAGGTTGCATATAATGTCGCCTTTAATGGCTGACATATAGTTAGGTTTAGGTCCCGTTATCGTGCAATTTGTGCTTTCCCAAAAGCCAAAGGAAAGTGAGCAATAAGTTGGCGTAACAGGAGGTTGTCCTATCAATGTCACTTAAACAAGACACCTCCTTCTCTTTAGGAGTAATACCCCAGGGGATATGTCCCCAGTGACCTGCGGGTTTGAGGAGGCTAAGGTAAGAGTATCAAGAAATTCCCACCCCCCTCACAGGTCACTCTGATAAAAAAGTCCCAAAGGTTTTAATAAGATGAAGCAAATTAATATTGAATTGTACCTTCCTAGAACAAGACAACAAGAAAAATACTATTTTCAAGTATCATATGATGTTAGTGCTTCATAAAACCATAGAATTTGATAAAAAAAGCACAAGATGATACAAAAGATGAAGCAATAGAAGTATTTTTAACATCAATGTATATATAGCAATAAATTCACAATTATGCCTCAATAAAGCTTCAATAATGACCAAAAATGATAACATAAACTTGACAAAATGCTAGTAATTGTCAGAAGAAATGAAGGCAATGTAAAATCAGCTTTAAAAATTGCTTTTAAGATGAATTTGCTGCTGTCATAGATGGTTGTAGAAATATTTTGCAACAATAAATCTAAAGTTAGAAATGGTTAATAAAGATCTTAAGGTAGATGGTTTGAGAGTTGTTTAGTCAATCAATCACTAGCAAGGTATGAACTATTGCCTTTTAGGGAAAATGGAGTCAATATTGCAGCGACAATTCTTAGAGGGAAAAAAAAAATGATAATAGGTGAGATAAAGGAAGAGGGAGGATGGTTGAGGTGTTAGTAACCTAAGGCCTCAAAATCCAAAACCCTAGAAAGAAAATGTGCTAGGAAGTAGGTAACCCTAGGCCCTAGTGATTTCCTTCTTCTTTAGGTCAAGCTTGAAATAAAATATGAAAGCTTAATGAAGCAATAATACTAGAGTGATACTAACGTAGGGCCCTAGTATATCCTTCAAGGGAGGTGTCTTCTAGCAAAATCAAGTAGGTGAAGAGTTATTAACAAAATTACAATAACACGTGCTTTTCTCCTAGGGTTTCACACTAGCAATTTCATAATATTATAAATGAACAAGTAAATACACCATAACCATTCAAAATAAAGAAGGATTGCAGATTTCTACTTACTTCACCAAGAATAATATAGCCACAAACTCTAGCTGAAGACTTTCCACCATGAAAATGAAAAAATACACCAAGATAAGCTTCCTCCAAGAGTTGCGCATCACTTAGTTAAGCCAATAAGCCTTAAAAGGGGCCGAATTTCAGATATCATACTTTTGTGAGTGCAAGATGATGAAAAAATGAGAGTTTTATTTCTCTATTTATACAATATCAATGACATTTAATTACCATTTAGGTCAAAAAAGGCCGACATGGCTAGTTTAGATCAAAAATCCAGTTTTACATAAAATTAACCATTTAAAACCCTAATTTGTCTTTTAGGATGATGTCATGCCCCTCGTAGGGTGATATTAGACCCCAGTATGGAACTCTAGGCCTCAGAAGTGAAACGTTAGGCCTCAAAAGGTCCTAGAAGCTGCCACACATGCCAACCAAGCCATCCTCTTGCAAAAACCCTAACTGGATGACGTCAAGGGCCTTCAAGGGCCAACGTCATGGTGGAAGGGAAAGACCCCCCTAGGTCTAGGCCTGACAAAGTGTCTTTGGGGAATTCCATTTTTTTCTTTGGTGCAACTCTCTTATGTCCCTTTTCCCCTGGCTGGGGTCACAACATCCATCTAGTGGGATTTTATCCCCATGGAGGTCCGAACTAATAATCTCCCCATATGTACCTGTTCATCGGGCATGGTCCTACAGTAACAAAAAGTATTCCCTCCATGGGATCATAAGTCATAGGGATCATAACAGTGTCAATCACATCTAATAATCAAGTTACCCAAAAATGTGCATCAAACCCCCTTTTACCCATACAAAGGCTCAAAGAAATTATGCTATTTAAGAAGCCAGGTTTGGAGAGGGTCTCAGGATGTCCTATTGGGTTAATCCTCCTTAGGTGTGGGGTGTTTCCCATGTGAATACCAATCTAGTTCATCTAGATGCATGAGATGGTGTAGGGAATGTTTAGGCAAGGGGTGCAGTGATAACATGGAAATGTAGGTCTTACATGTGGGTGCCTCTGTAGAGGGTGAGTTGCACCTTGTCATGGATGACATTGTTTCCTATCCCATTCAATGCCTTTTACTCTTTGTCTTATTTATTTTTCTTCTCAAGATAATAGTTGGAGGACACTGTCCTAGTGCGGTGACTAGTGGTGACAATGTTACCCACAAGCATTTCACAGAAATGAGAAGGTTGACTCGTGACGAGACCCCCTTTCCCTTGGCTATGCCACCAAGAGCCACTACCCTAGTTTGGTGACTAGATGGATGGTAGTTTCATACTGCTACATGCATATGGACCTAATAGGTCGAGTCGTGATGAAACCTCCTATCCACCAACTAGGTCTTGAGTTTTATTTTATTTACGGGTCCCCTTTTCTTGCTGAGAATTATTTTATTTCTTTCTCAAGAATCCCTGGGCGAAGCATCTCAAGGTTTCATCTTGGATTTTATTTTTTTCCAGTTACTTTTACCCTCTATGCCTTTAGCTCCTGCTTCCCACAAGGCAAGGTACAACTGTTAATAGCTTGGCAAACCGAATGCCTAAACCAATGTAGGGGAATGACGAGAGGGATAATGATGAAAAGTTGTAAGTATGGAAGGAATGGAGGATGACCCTTAATAGACCCACCCAGTGGCAACTCACCCCTAAAGGAACCAACTTACTAGGGAACTCTGTCATCCCCCCCAGGTATTGACAAGTTAAAGAGCATAATTTCTAAGAAAATGTCATGAAACAAAAGAGAATTCAGTGCACATTTTCAAATTTTTGAGAATCATGAGTGACACCTACCATGATGCTCGAACTCATTACCTCATGAAGTAAGATCCACTGCTACATCAGAATCAAGCTGATGGGATGGATGCTGCTACTGCTGAGAGATAGGAGGCATTGACTAAAAAATGGGCCCTCTAGGGCCAAGCTCAAGTCATATGGTTCTCGATACTCCATGTCTAGGACATGTGGGCCTCAAGACATAATCTCCTTAGTTATCCCTAGGATAGGGGATAACAGGTCCCATTCATATCTGTTGGCATTCAATGTAATTTATGAGGTTAGGTGAGTTGGAGGGAAGGCTCGAGGAGCCCCTCTTTGGTAAGAAATCCCTTGTTTTCAATTTTCATTAGTCAGTAGTTAGAGTATGAGTTAGGAGAGAGAAGTAGATAGAGATCAAGAGAAGAGAGGAAGCTGAGACTCTGCTGCAGTCTAGCCTTTGTAAACACTGTACAAAAGCATTCAGACATTAATACAAAGGACCAATTTTTCCTGTTCATGAGGTTTCTATGTGTTTTATATGAATGGTTGTTTCTGAATGTATTTAATGTGTTTTTACATTCCTCTACATGTGTTTCATGTTTATGTGAATGAATATTTAGGATTTGTATAAGTTTCAATTGTTTCTCTTCTTGAAAGATTTGGTGCAAGGAGTGCGTAGTGCCTGCAAGGAGTGCGTAGGTCGAGTCAAGTTCGACTCAAAAGACAAGGGGAAATAAGGTGAAACTCTGCAGAGCTTTGGTGCAAGGAGTGCACAGTGCCCGCAAGGAGTGTGCACGCTGAGAGTCATTAACAAGACTCTAAAGCTTGGGAGAGATAGAGGGAAGTTTCACAGAAACAATGCAAGGAGTGCAGTGAGCAGGTGCCAAGAGAGCACTAGAATCCCTTTGAAAATAAAAGGGACTAAAAACCTCGAGGTTTGAGCCAGTTCAAAGCTTAGGAGAACCAGAGTTACTGAACACTCTAGAGGAGAGATCAAGAAGGAGTGCATTGAGAGGGAGGTTTCTAGGAGGGAACAGAGGATCAGTTGAAGGAGAAAAAGGGCCAAGACCCTTCAGGAGTTCGAGCAACTGCCAAGCTCAAAGGAAACACGCAAGGAGATGAAATTTTCTCAAGTTAGAAGTTCAGGAGAGTTTGTGTTTCCTAGAACACAGATAGGGACCAAGGAGTTGGCATGTGCAGAAGAATAGCTCGAGGGGAAATATCTTTGAAATCCTCGAAGGATTCAAAATCTTAGGAGAGACAAAATTTCCAACACGCCAGCCGAGACCCAACAACCGGGCTCACAGAAAAATGATTAAAGGTCGTGCCTTTGAAAAAAATCCCAGAGTCCTTCATCAGAACAAAGAACAGACAACCAGAGAGGAGGAGAAACAACTACCATTAGATCGACTGATAGGAATTCATCTGGACCATTGGATCTACGTCCAGAAAGGAGGAGAAGCATGCATAGAGGAGGATAGATCTCTGCCATAGGATCTGAGTGTGAGGATCATGATTCGTCAGATCTAGGTAAGTAGCATATGTTTTAAAACTGAGGGTCCTTCAAACTTTGGAGTTTCGAAGGTTTATTTTATACTTAAGTGCAGGATTCCCGAAGTCCTAGGATCGAGAGTAAATTGGGATCGTCCATCTGTAAGGACATGTGTCAAAGGATCCTTGAATTCGGAGGACTGGTAGTCTGGAGAAACCAAGGTGCAGTGTTGAGGGGACTCTTAAAGCTTTGAAGAGACGAATTCCATCTGAATTGTCCATCTAAGAGGGACATGTGGAAATAGATTGAAGGAGGTATAGAGCCTAAGTTCTCTAGGAGAATAAGTGCAAAGGGTGTACATAGTCGTGAAGACCTGAAGCTTTGAAGTCTTGAGGCACATCATAACCATTGAAACAGAAGGACATGTGTCAGTCGATCCCAAGATCCAGAGGTTTAATACTCCAAATGGTTTTGTGGAGTGGAGCTTTTGGACAAGAAGTTGTCAGAGACCCGGAGGACATAATTCAATCTCAACCATTGGATTGAGTGACATGTGGCATCAATTAATCCCTTCACTAATTCGATGTTCAAAGGGACAACATAATTGGAGGAGTGAGGATTCCTGAAGACCGGAGTCCCAAAGTCCATCAGGACCATCTATTTTGAGGACGCGTGTCACCGGATCAGAGGGTTTGGAGAACCAGAGGTTCAGAGGATTTGTGGAGTAGGGAGTGAAAAGGTACCCAGAGACCCGAAGGCCTGAGCAAGCCTCGACCATTGATAAGAGAGGGGACATGTGGAGGGTGGAGATTTATTCCGCTAATTCAATGTTCAGAGGGTTGCAAGGTATGGCAACAAGAAAATTCTCAGACCTCCGAATCCAGAAACAGACCCAGGCCATCCATCTATAACTGCTCTAGAGCTGTAGATTTGACAAGGCAGTAGTTTATCGATCCACCCCTTCGAAAGATCTGGAGGAAGGAATATAACGAATTCTCGAAGCTCAAGATTCTGAAGTAGATCCCAACCATTCATTTGGGTGGACATGTTGAGTGAGGATGATGGTTCCTCTTCGCCTGAGAGGTTTGGCACTCCAAGATATTTGAGGAGTGGTGGAGTAGAAATGACTGGAGCTCGAACTCCCAGAGTCACTGTGAGCTGTAGATCTTGACGGAGTTTGGGGACCATTGATACCATAGGTGTTCAGAGGTGCACCAAATTTGGTGTTCGAAGGTTTTGGAAGGCTATGAAGATAGAGCTCCCGAAGCCCGAAGTACTCACAACCTTGAATGGAGGCGTTTTCTTTAAGCTCCTGGACACGACCAGGGTCATAT
>JASDQU010681994.1:92299-102991 GCA_032191745.1 Picea mariana
GTTTATATAAATAAAAATTATATCATAACATAAGCATAAATATCATTGTAATGTAATATTTCACCATTATTACTTATTGTTGTTCAATTTTCTTATATTTTATTATTTTATATTTGCTTTGCCATTATGACCTTACTTTATGCTATCATACCATTACTTTTTCTATATCAAAATTTTAATTTAAACATCATTGTTCTGGTAAATATTACAATAACTTTTTGTATCAAAATTTTAATTAAAACATCATTGTTCTGGAAAATATTACTACAATACAATAGTTGACAATTCCTATCATTGTCATTGTCCTTTGTCCCATAAACAAGGGGTCTCATACACCAATTTGGAGTCTTGCTTGTCTGTGACCCTAAAAATAGATTATTATCATTATTACCATAAAATTTAATATGAGAAAGATGTGTAATGCGTATCCCTAACACTCAGTAACATATGTATACGTTAACCCAATATAATATTTAAAAATGACTAAAGACAATTACAATTCAACATAAATGAGTCCCTATATTTCATTTAACATCAAAATATAATGAAAACAAGAAATTTAAGAAAAAAATACTTAATATACACATACACAACAATGCAGATCCATTTTAATTGGAGATATTTTAAGCACTAAGAGGATCTACATTTCAATTTATTTTCGATTCATATTAGTACCTAATTGATTTGGAGTTAACATAAATATACATTAACTTACCTTTCAATGATAATAGATTAAATTAAAATATAATTTTATTGTTGGTGCAATTATATGCATAATATATTACCAAACATAAATTATCAACTGGGATTCGTAATCAGTAGAGTTGATGCACTATATGTGCCGATAATAGATAGGTTCCTATTTCTGTTTAGTATAGCTTAGATAAGAAAACCATTTAGAAACCAACACACTTTTAAAAATAATAATCCTCACACAATTCGAAAGCTGGAAAGCAAAACTTATAAACAAGCAAAAGCTCTTGCTCAGGTGATGGACATGTTCATTGATGGCTCATGAAAAGAAAAGATGAACTTTGATTCTATCTCCTGGAGCAACTAAACTAACAAGTGAGATGCTCCATTAAAGCTCATGTATGGTGAAATATGGAGATCCAACTGTTCCTGCATTACCACACGTTGCAACACATTTGAATAGTGAAATCAAACAAAATAACATGAAATCAAAATAACAAGTACATGAAATGAAAATCTACACTAACAATTTACATTAAGCTTACCAAGCTGGATCGGTGGCCCTTGCCGATGCCAACATGGAAGCTTTTAGATCACCAGATGCTAACTTCTACGAGAGAAACAATCACTGAATTCAAACTTGCATTAATCTCCGATAAGTAGGTTTACAAAAAGAGTCTTTTCATGAATCTAATCTACATCATAACAATTCTCTCAATGTACATCATAACAATTCTCCTTTAAGAACCAATCTTACATCATAATAATTCTTCCCCTAATCTACATAATAATAATTTCCCCCTCATGAAGAGAAGGCACTCTCTTTTATACATGAGAGCTTTGAAGAGAAGATAAGCATCTCATAATTATAGATCCACTTTTCTCTCAACCAATTTCCCATTATTACAAAATATTGTCCCTTCAAATCCTCACACATATCTCTCATATATCTTGGATAATATATGACAACCAAATCTCCATGATCTTCTCCTTGGAATAGGATTGAATTATCTCCTCAAATCTTGAAATGGTGGAGGAAGTATTCGAGAAGTCTTTTTGAATTAATCCTTCACAAATTCCTACACATGATAAAGCTCACACATTTTCGAGATATATACAAAAACATGTCAATTTTCTAATATTTAATCACAAATTCCCTTTTAATCTAAAATAAATGATTTGGAAAATAATAAGGTTAAACCCATATTTAATTATGAAAATGGTATCATGAAAGGTTAATGAGGCGATGAAGTGTGAAGAATGATGAAGGGAAAGGTGGATGGAAATACAACATTTATGGGTCCCAACATACCCCCCAACTGAACTTGTTACATGTCCTCATGCAACTGTGCATGGATCTTCTCAAGAAATTTTGGCATCTGAATTTTGGCTTTGAGTGATGATAATGAATATTTCCAGGATGGGATTTACATGAGTAACAACTAAATTTTTCTTATGGTTGGTTCTTGTGTGACAACCATGAATATAGAGAATGTTGGTTCTTGTGTAAGCAACATTCATGTCGTTATTTATTCTCTTGCTGTTATGATAATAAAATGTTGGTTCTTGTGTAAACAACATTCATTTCGTTATTTGTTCTCTTGCTGTTATGATAATAATTTACCCATTTACTTGCTGGAATAAGAAAACATCACTGAGTATAAGAAATCCCTTTCGCATATTTGTGAATCATGTCAATATGTATATAAATGCTTATGAAGAAAAGTGCAACAAAGTATTGTTGGAAGAAAAAATCTTGGTAAATGGTAAGTGAAACGAAAAATGGAATGATGATGATGGTAGTGAAAAAAAAATGGAGTGATGATAACGGATATAGTCCCCCCCCCAACTAAATTGGTTGCATGTCCTCATGCAACGTGGCATGAGTCATATAAGTGAAAAGGAAAGGGACCATGGTGAGGGATTTTTCCAAATTCATTCACTTAAGCATGTAAGGAATTGCATGATTAATAATTAGAAAACAACATACCTCCACTTACCCAAAATGTTGATGAACTATGCAATAGGAATATGGCTGATGTGGCTGCTGAAGCATGGAAGATGTCACTGTTGCAGGATCATGTGAAAGGAGAAAGTTGCTGTATCTACGACTGTTGTCACTGCTAGATTAGAGAATGTGAAGTGGAGGAATCTGAACTGCCGCTGAATCATGGAAAAGAGGAAGTATGAAAGTGGAAATGTAGTACTCTCATATAGCTGAAGTCATGCTACTGTAACTACTAAGGAGTCATGGAAAAGTGTATAGTCTTCACCTGCTGCTAAACCCGATGGTACAATTCTAGTCATGTGAATGAATGTGTCGATGTCGAGCATGAAGAGAAGTCATTGGATTACCGACCATTGATGAATGTCATTAACCAATGCGAGTCAAACTCACCATTGATGTCAATGAGTACCAAGGTACTCAAGTACATCTTGTGAAGTGCAAATGAATGAGCTGATGTCGAGCCACTTGCAAGATTTGACAAGCAAGGGACATTGATGTATTCTCATGATTGTCAATGAGAGAACTTGCCATTAAGGCATGCAAGCCTCCAGGTACTCCAAAGGAACTCTAGTCTATATCCCAAATAAGGTGTTGAGGTTGATGGGGTAAGACTTGTTGAAAGGTGGGCCTTAAGGAATCCCACATCAATCAACGCAAGTTATGATAAGAAGATTGGTAGGACTATAGGAAAGATCTCAGTAGAAACAATGTTTATAGCAAGGCAATGTAGTCATGGAAAAGGGAGTTGGATGGTTTTATTCATAAGGCAAAAAGAGAGGGAAAAGAAAAAGAGATGTATGCGACTCAGAAAGATAGGCGCATGCGAAGTCATGAAGGATAAGGCAATGAAATAGTGGACTCCAACATGGATGACAAATAAGCTTGGAAGGAGAAATGAGGGGAAATAATTCATGATGCGGAATGGTTGTATGAATGGTCGTCGTGTAACAAAAAATGTCATGATATGTGCGATAAGAATCAGCTCCTTCAAGCAGTCACAAAAGCATGTCTTTTTGGAAAAAATTGCAATTCTTAAAAATCACTTCATCATGAGATGTGACCGACTGTGAACCTGAAAAAGCTAGTACCAATTCCTACACGAAAACTTGTGAGAAGTTTGAAAACATAATCATGGAGAAGGAAGTATGAATGCGGCAAATTAAAGAAGTAACATGCGTTTATACCTGTTTTCATTGCACACTTATTCCATCATTGATTGCTGCTTGAAGTGACTTTAGGAAAACAATTAGTGTTTAAGCGTAGAAGCATGTGTTGGCATTGTTTTCAGGAATTTGTTGAAAAGTCCATTTGCGATTGTTTTATAATTTTTATATATTTTGTGATTTGATTTTTCT
Source organism: Picea mariana (assembly GCA_032191745.1). Classification (NCBI taxonomy): domain Eukaryota; kingdom Viridiplantae; phylum Streptophyta; class Pinopsida; order Pinales; family Pinaceae; genus Picea; species Picea mariana. The sequence goes on from JASDQU010681994.1 coordinate 96,356, forward strand.
AATGTTTTTCTTTCTTTTCGTGGTTTTATAATTTTTATGGTTTTTGAGGTTTCGTAAGTGTATTTATTCCTACAAAAATAAACTAGAATATTTTTGTTTTTCTTTGTTGTTTTATATTTTTTTTCTTTTTATTAACTATATAAAACTCATCAAATAAAAAAGCAACTCTGAAATGCAAATAATTAATCTGGATGAATCTTTAGCATAGCATGGAAAAGCACTAGATAATTTTTATTCAAGCACTGGGTATGGTGCCAATGCTTATAGTGACAACAGTATGCAAAATAAAATCAAGCAAGTAAAGTTTTGCATTTCTTTATTTATTTTCAAATGGCAATGGGCAAATAACGAAAGAATACAAAACCAAAGTTACAAGTTTCAATCACCATATATAATCCTCCATTTTCTCCATATGCAAACAATTTTCAATCTATGTGCGAGAAAGTAAATGAGAAAAGTAGGGTTCAGAAATAGTTGCCAATGAGAAAATGAATCTTGTTCTACAAATTGATAGTCATTTTTCTGCACGTTGAGAGGGTAGGGGGGACAAAACAACATCTACTAGCATGAGCAATGTACCATGTTCTCCTTCTTGACAATGATCACTTGGCAACTGAGAGAAGTATTAGAACCATTCCCTGTACGAAGAAATACTATAGCAAAATCCTTCACACGAGAATAATAAACTGCGCATCAAAACCATAAATGATATATCTAGATCTTAATCAAGTGATGAATGGACAATAAATCAACGCATGCATTTATATTTCACTTCCTCGTATGGGATCCTCTAAATCCAATATCGTGTTTGCGGGTGATGTTTTTTGCCAATGTATCAAGACACCCATCCCTGAGTAGAAGGTAGTTGAAAGTCTGACTGAAGAATATCTCAATCAAAGTTGATCGATTCTTTTTTGACTTGGTTTTGCTGGAAAGTCTCTCGATATTCTTCTTACTGGTGAGAACTACAACAAGCAAAACATAAAATGGGAATCTATTGGGTGAAAACCTTGGAGAAGAGGAAATAGAATAATATCGAGGTTGAAGACGTGGGGCAATTGCTACAAAGAAGACACCAAGAGGTGGATTTGCAGATGGAAATTCTGCCATTACTTCAAAAAAACTGATGGTCATTCCAAAAACACAGGATAGGCCCACTGCAAATATGTAATCATATCTTAACAGACTACTCACACCAACATCCTTTTCAGCAGAAAAAACCTCCACGTACTCCCCAGTCAAGATCCATAACACCGGTGACAGTATCAGAGATAGCAAATTGTTATACATCACAAACCCCCATGTATTCACATTGGCAACAACAATGAATTTTCACAAAGCGTATGATTCCGCCACTGCAAGTATGTGCGAAAATGTTTGGGAAAGGCATGTGAAAATCATATCCAATACCAACTGTGTAGCCTCAAACGCAACTGCACCCAACTGAAACACACACCCCATGAATCAATATGTGAAAGGGGCGGATGGATTGAGATTTCATGGGATTGGGATCCCAAGGATCTTGTGTGTTTTTTTCCATTCACAACTGACTTAGTTTCGATTGAATGTTTGTTATTGACTGGGTTGTTGTGAAAGGCAGTGGCTTACGATGGTCAATCGAGAAGGGGATCTATATTGTAGGTAATGTATGGATGATAAAGATGGAATTCGTGGATGCTGTTGTAAGGCCTCTACAAGAGTTTTCCAAAGATAGCATGCGCCTTATCAAAAGATGCCAAAAGATACAACAAGTTTACTTGTGGATGTCAGGAAACATTTGGCGGACATCAACTATTGCAGGGATTCTCTATTCCATAGGGAAACGTAGATTCACTTCTTAAGGATATTGTCAATTAGATTTTAATTACTTAAGTTATCACTACAGTTCCAACAAAAAATATGTTAGAGTGATCACAACATTAGTTGTAGGTCTCTGGTTTCTCTCTGTTATTGGAAGCTGGTGTGATTTCCTGACTCTTGCCTATATTTTTCTTGTTGTCACACATACTATTCTGGTTCTGTATGAGAAGTAAGAGTATCAAACTTGGATCAACTCCAAGCATCCATTTCAAGGAGTAATCCGGGTGGTGATTTATCATTAATTAGATATATGTTTTGGGTTAGCACTTTTATTTTTTATTTTTTAAATGATTGATGTTCATCTAACCGACCAACATGACTCGTAACCTCACTTGCCAGTACAATCGATTATTATCGTTATTAATTTCACCAAGTTTCCACAGACTAAAAATTAATTTCTTGACTGCCTAACCTCTGGTTTTGTTTGTAGCTTAATCAATCTAAATCTTTAAAGTAAGAAATTGGTTTAAAATCTAGGTTTCAAGGTGGATATCAAACTAAAATTCATTTTGAATAGGTGTTATATTGAAGGTAAAGTGTTTCTGAAGTGACAAATTTGACGTTAAGAAAATATCCACTGAAATCTATCACTTTAGCAAATCTCTTGGCATTCAATTATTTAATTGTATGATAGAATATGACTAAGAATTCATGGTTGAATCTATAAATGATTGCTGATTTGGGGGAGGGGGGGGGGGGAATGATCGATCAAGAACAATCCTGTTATCGATCTCAAAAACGAAAGGGGCGGGAATAATTCTGCGCCTGGAGCATCTCTAGATGGAGAAAACCCTAGAAACTTCTGCCATTATGTAATGCTCATCGTGCAGTCCATTGAATCATCTCTACTGAGGCCCCCGTGGCTTGTTTTCTGTATGAATTCCCACTCTAATCATTTTATATTTGATTTGAAATCAATATGGTGCCGAATTTGACGATGAAACTTGTAGATGACTATTTATTGGTTAATGCCACAATTTGCTTCCCACATAAATTTGCAGCGATGAAAACAATTTGACTAAGTTCGTGATGATGCTACTGAGCGGTTTGATCTCGTCATGGATAAAACATTTAATCCCAAATGTGGAGCTCAACACCATGAGCAGGTCTCTCTATTTTATATCTTGCCATAAAAAACATGAGATAGTAGCAAAAGAACCAGAACCGGGTATGTATGAAAACCCAGTTGAAAACCAGTTGAGTTCGGCAGCTCAAAACCTAACGACCGCCACAGTCATAGATGTTCTCTCCAATGCAAAAACTTCCCTACAAACCTACCGCTTCTTCAATTGGACCCAAGGCAATGGATTCAAACACGACATACAAACCTATTTTAATATATTGGAAATATTAGGTCATGGTAGGCACCTGAATTCGACAAGAGATCTGTTATCTGGCATGCCCAACAATGGATTTGTATGGGAAGATTGTGTTTTCAATAGTTTGATCAAAAGCTATGGAAGAGCAGGAGTGATTAAGGATTCCATTGGAATTTTCAAGAAAACGAAAGAGCTTGGGGTTCCACCCACTAATTTGACCTACAATAATCTTTATTATTTTATTTTTGTAAAGATTTTGTTCTTATTTGTATTCCAAAATAAAAAATAAAAATAAAATTAGAAAACTAGTTTAAGATAAAGAAACAAATTTTTTAGTTGTTGTTTTAATTTTGTATTATTCCTAGATCTAAAAGAAATTTAAACAATTAAAGAAATTTGTTTGTTTAGCAAATGGACATATATAATTTGAAATTGAAGCCCAACAATTCCATGATTTTTTTTTTTTATTGTCAACAATTTTCCATTCGTGAAACTTCATAGTCATTCTACTTTCTGATCTTCGTGATCGCATGAAGCGCGGAGGAGAGCATACTTATTCTAGCAAAAATAAAAACTTGAAAATAAAATCCTACCTACACTACGCTAATTAAAAATTAGAGATTTGTTACGTGTAATCAAACAACCAATGTAACCATAAGCACAATAGTAATAAGAATATGTTCACTATGAATTTCATGAATGACAATCACAAATATATATATCTGTGCGAAATTAAATGTTGAAACTGTAATTTAACAAAATAAAAAGAAAAATTGAATGGATCTAACCTAGTACCTACTTGAAACCATCGTTTGATAATGTTTTCGTAGGCGTAGTTTTCACTCCTCAGATCATGTGACAACTCCTCATTATCCTCCTTGATCTCTTTCTCACATAATCATTCGTCATCAGATGTGCAGGGTTCCTTGTATGTTGTTTCGTCGTTTTCCTCTGGAGGAGTAATTAAATTTTCAACTGCTGTCAAGATCTCCTCTTCCAAAGAAGAGGAGATCCTAACTTTTGCTAGGATTTGAGTGAGCTGTTCCAAGCTTATACTCATAGTTAAACCATATTGAAAAAGGAGAATGATTTATCATTAAATATTTGAATTAAAAATTAGAAATTAAAACTATTTGTAAAAATAAAAAACGCCAAACCTGAACTCCTTGCATTACTGGGACCCTACTGTTACCAGGTTGTCAGTTCACACAAGTTATCTCATCATAAATAAAAGTGAATTTTCATAAATAAAAACACACTTTTGCATAAAATAAGGAGAAACACACTTCTGCATAAAAGGGAGAGGACAACCTAACTTTGGAGAAACCCTACTAAAGTGGATGCACAGGTTCTTTCCTCTCGTCTTACCATCTTATCTCTGCCCTTAGGTCATACATAAAACCAATCCAAAATCATTAAAGAAATCTAATTCAAATGCTACCTATTACTGTTTACAACGCCCCAACAACGACGCCAAAATGTTGGTGCAATTATATGCATAATATATTACCAATCATAAATTATCAACCGAGATTCATAATCAGTAGAGTTGATGCACTATATGTGCCAATAACAGATAGGTTCCTATGTCTGTTTAGTATAGCTTAGATAATAAACCATTTAGAAACCAACACACTTTTAAAAATAACAATCCTCACACAATTCGAAAGATGGAAAGAAAAACTCATAAACAAGAAAAATCTCTTGCTCAGGTGATGGACATGTTCATTGATGGCTCATGAAAAGAAAATATGAACTTTGATTCTATCTCCTGGAGAAACTAAACTAACAAGTGGGATGCTCCATTAAAGCTCATGTATGGTGAAATATGGAGATCCAACTGTTCCTGCATTACCACACTTTGCAACACATTCGAATAGTGAAATCAAACAAAATTGTTGTTGGGAAATAATACCCTACGAACTAGCAAGCTAGGGTTAGACTTGCATGCAGATCATGACCTTAAAGAAATCACCTTTAACCTACCACCCCAAAACTTAAAACCCCTTTTTCACATACAAACATGGAAAGGACCTACTAACCTTTTTACTAATGTTTGGTGTAGATACTCCATTGTGCTTTGTCCGCTTGCTTGCGCCGCTCCTTCCAAAGTTAACCTACAATCAAGACAAAACACTACACATGCATGCTATATTTCTACTTGAGGGTTAGAAATTAAGCATAAATTGCACAAATCACAAATAATTCATGCATTGGGACGGGAAAAGTATTCTTTTATTATTTTCAAAATGAATCAACTTACAATCAATGTTGAGACTGGCCACCATTCCCTGATCCTAATCCTGGGCTCCTCCTCTTCTTTGTCCTCCAACTGCTTTGCATTAATTCTCCTTAGGCTTGAGGAAAGGCTAAAGGGTTGGGACAAATGGATTCAGCAATTGGGTAGAGTTTCTTCGCTATAATTTTCCTCCTCCAAATAGTACTGCTACCCCTTATTTTATAGGCTAGAAGGAGCTAGGGTTTTGGACGAACTCTTGGCCATGCATGGATGGGAGTTTCAGTTAACTGACCCATAGCTTTTTGTCCCGTCAGAAACTTTCCTGTTTTTGTTCTTTGTTAGGTAAACACAGGCTGTAGTAGGCCTGCCAGCGTTCAAACACATGTAGTAGTGGGTTAGGGCGTGTGTTACTTTATCTGAGAGGATTTTCAAAGAGGTTTCTCAGTAGATGTTTTGGCAATGAAGGGATATGAATTGGCCTGATGCCAGGTAAGCATGTGTGGTGTAATTTAGGGTTATAATAGATGCCCCCTAATGTGTGAGGTCAAAAGAGCATCTGATGGCCGAGATACATTACCAATCTTTTACCAATCTGTACTGATATGCTGAATGAGTGAGCCCAAGAATCAGGAATCAGGAGGTGCCATCTGCAAAATAACAAATGTCTCACCGAGGTAGGCATACCCATGCTCGGGATAAAATAGAACCATGGCTACCAATCAAATACATTGTAGATCCATGTCAAATAACTATAAAGAGTGGCTGCGAACAATACACAACAGAGCTACATCTCGAAATCTGAAAGATATACATATAAAGTATCCATCTCCCAGAAGTTGATTCGGCTTGATGGCTGTACTTCAGAGCTCGAGCAACAACTTCAAAATATTCTAAAATCGGGTAGGAGTGTAAGATGAGTGTACAAATGCACTACCCAGAGGTCTTCGACGGCTCGTCGGTTATGGACTTGATAATCTTGATGATCGGACTGAAGGCTTCGGTGATTTTGAACAAAGAATTGATTGGATGTTCAGGATGGCCGGGTACGCGGACAAGAGACATATTGGAGAGGGGCCGACTTAGGCTTAGTGACAAACTTCCCTTGGACAATAGCATGACAAGTGATAAGACTCAGACAACATATCTGTTAATCATAAGTCTACGAAGCAGGAGGCAACACAAACTCTCCATATGTTTGGAAGAGTAACCAAACGGTGG
>JASDQU010681995.1:35317-46457 GCA_032191745.1 Picea mariana
AGATGGACAAGGACAAAAGAGATAGGGGGATGTGCTTCCACGAGAGAGGGGGATTAAGGGGATAAGTCTTTTTATTATATTTTATTTATCCATAATTAATTTTATGGAGAAAAGGGGTTACATGAGCTTCTTGGGATGAAGGCCATGTGGTTCTTGTTTTCATGTAATTTTATAAACCCTTCATGTGGGTTGTTTGGGGGTTTCTCTTGGCTAATCATTTTTTCATTTCTATAATTCCTCATTTTCACTCTTGTTGAATTCGTGTGCTCTTGGGGGGAGCATGGAAACAATGGATGGAGGAGGATATCCATTGCTAGATGGTTGTAATAGATTATTGATCATTCTAGGAGGGAATGGATGCTTGAGTGCATGAGATTGATGGTTGTTCGTAAAGAACTATTCACAGCTGAGAATCCTTGGAGTTCCAGTAGGGAGATTTTCTTACCAGTAGCACTAAGTACTTGGAGAGAAATGGAACAGTCTGAGGGACTACATGGCAAAGGAAGGTGTTCATTTTTTTGGGTTGTGTAGGCTGAGGGGGAAAGAGAGCTGGAAATTTGGATTTGTTGTGTGGTTGGGAAACCTGAGAGCTAGTTAGCCAATTGTTGTGTGTTTTAGATTTGGCCTAGGACCCGTCCTTGTGAATTCATAGCCCTGGCTTGGGGGTGACCTGTTGTTGGGAGTAAATGAACAATAGTGTCTATGGTTAGGAGGAACATCCTTGGTTTTCAGCCAGTTGGTGAATGTTTACTTGCAAACATAATTTATCTATGTGTTTTATGTACAATGTATTTTTCGTTGTGTATTTAATTATCTCTTAGATGTATTTATGTGTGCATGCTTGTTGGTTATTTGTTGTGCATGGAACATTGTTTATTTCTTTTATGTTGTAGCATGGATGTTGATTAATGCATGTGAGTCTTTCATGCTTGATTTCGAATTAATTATTATCAGAATTTGAAATGGGTTCAGAGGTGAGTTTTGGAGGTAGCATGCCCAGCCTGCGGGTGGTTGGGTATGTTAAAGATTGGTATCAAAGATTCTAGTTGAAACACCAGACTTGTATGGGCCAGAATGGGTGTGAATTGGAAATATTCGCTATTAAAAATTCAACAGGTACGAATTTTGGAGAAAATGGTGGAAAAATTAGACTAAAATCCCCAAATTCGTGTTTAAATGATTCAAATTGTTTGGGAGTTTTAATGGATTCGATATGTGGAGTTGCAGAGCTGAATTTGACTTGGAAGATCGAAACTTTTGTACTTTTAGTGGTCACGGTAATGTGAGGAAGCTTTAGAGAATCAACGGTCGAGATCGTGTTCGATCTTGAGATCAATGACCCAGATTCGTTCTTTAAAAATTTAAAAATCTTAATGTTTTCGAAGTTATACAAAGTTACTAGATTGACGGACGAGATTCATTTCAGGGGTTTGAGAAATGAGGTAAATCGACAGTCCGCATTCATTTTCGGTCATTTGGGAAGTCAGAGGAAATCAACGGACAAGATTAAATCTTAGAGTTCTGAGAAAGGTGTTCCCGACATGCCTTCGGGAAGGAAGTTTCGGAGAACTCAAAGTCAAGCATGAGGTCCAATCTAATCATAGGAGCCAAAATGAACGAGAGTTATTAGATCATTCAGGATCATTCTCAATCATCAGATCTCCTGATCTGTGCTTTCGAAAAGGAGTTTTCGGAAGATCTCGTTCAGAACAGTTCTGATGGTATCGAACGAGAATATTCTTCAATACCCTCTAGTCATAGCGTTGAATATTGCCTAATATTCTCAACTCCGAGTGATAAGGGATCGAAAGGGAATATTCTTTGATACCCTCTGGTTGGAGCGGCGAACATTACCTAATCTTTTAAAGTCCGAGTGATAAGGGATCGAAAGGGAATATTCTTCAATACCCTTTGGTCAGAGCGGCGAAGATTACCTAATATTTTCAACTCCGAGTGTTAAGCTATTGAAAGGGAATATTCTTCGATACCCCTTGGTCAAAGTGGTGACACTTACATAATTTTTTGAACTCTGAATGAAAAGCTCCAATGGTATCAAAAAGGAATATTCTTCGATACCCTCTTTTCAAAGTCTCTTTTGAGATCGATTCTTCAGTAGTATTAATGGGAACCTCCAATAGATGGTCCATATTTATTCTAATTTTAAGATCAACGGTGCAGATTGCCCTGTAGGCAAAATTGTTCCACAGTATCGAAGAAAAAACTAAGTCTGGATCCATTTTCATATTTTTTCCATAATGGGAGCATAAAAACTCATATTTGAATGAAACTTATGGGTTTTTTCTACACAGATGAGTTCTACAAAAGTTCCAGAGCAGACCTTTGTCCATTTGGGCTTGCATTTGTCATAAATCACAAAATAGTGGTTTTTAAAGATCTGAGTCCAGATCTTTGGAAGAGGTCCAGATTAAGTTGAAATTCATTGAGAGTGTCCAGAAAGAAGACATATAAATAACCCACGAATGAACTGAATAAGTTCTAAGGGGATTGGAATGGGGATGCTGAAATAGGCCAAAATCTTTTTTTTTTTTTAGATTTTCGAAGGAAGAAAAGTGACCAAAAATCACGAAACTGAAAAAAATTATTTACCCAAAATTTTATACACTCATCAATGCAAACAACTTTTGTGTAGTGAAATTTTTCCATAAGTGCATAGATTGAGAGATAGCCAGTTTTGCTAAAAATTAAGTCTGGAAAAAGAGGTGAAAAGGGGCAAAGTTGTCATTTCCAAATTGTTGTAGATTTTTACTGGAGCACCAGACTGAAAATATGAGAATTTTTATGAATTATTTGTCATTTAATTATCTATTCCTAATATGAAAGTTTATATAGTTCCTAATATATTTTCTTCTGTAGTTGACTGAAATTGACATTTCAATAAAATTTCACTAGTGGAGAAAATGCACAAATGGGGTGAAAGTGGTTTTATTTTTAGGAAGACAAAATTTTCAGCTCAAAAATCATATCGGGGAAAGAGTATAGTCATTGGAAATATAATTCATAGGAGAATGACCTCGAATTATTATAATTTGGAGAATTGCAATATAACTATTTATAAATTGAGCAGAAATCATACGTGTAGCATTAATTGACAAAAAATTTATAATATGTATAATTATAACAAAATGGTTGCTTGCATATTTGGAAGAATTAGAGGTATAATCAGATCAATTCAAGACTAGGATCAGATATTAGAGTCATGGAAGAATGACAAAGCTTACAAAAGTTGGATGAGGCAATAAAGAGCTATAGGAAAGTAATGAAAAGTGGATAAAGAACTCGAGAAGAGAAAAATAGAAGGATTATTATTTAGTTGTTGCAGAGTGTGAATAAATTGAAGGTATAAAAAAACCAAGAATCCTCACATAAGAAATGAATCTATAAGGTGAATAATGCCATTAATGTGCATAGAAAGGAAAATTAAGGCTCCATAACCTTGAAGGTAGAGATGGGTAGACAGTTGCAAGTTTGATGTGAAAGAAAACAAAGAGATTAAGAGGTTGTGTGTGAATAATCTCTGTGTTAAGCATAGGAGTTCCAGGGAAGGTTTTTTTTATATATGAATTAGCTACTTTTCTAAAAGTACTCAGTGAAATAAATCCACTTCTGATATCAGAGTTCATAGTGGAAGCAGGATGACAATGCAGAGAAATTGGAGATAGAAAAATGAATTCTCTTTCACTTGAAAAGTGCCACTGAATGAAAATAGACTTCCATTGGGAATGGTATTAAGTGTGAAAGGTATGGTTTCACAAGGAAATGTTAATTAAGTAACCTAATGTACAACTAGGAGTAACATTATTTGATTCAATAATTTTGTGGTAGTAAAGTGATGGAATGTTCTAAGCTACTTCATTCCAAGGTTATGGAATGTTTCATAAACGTAAATTTTGGATATGACTTCCTACGAGAAGTTGATGCAAATAGAACACATTGGTTGGATTGCAGAATGGCCAAGTGGAACTTGGCTGGAAATTGTTTAGATGGAAGAATAATAGTGCAGAGGAGTAGAATGGGAGCACATAGGGAAAAAAGGATATGATTAAATTCAAGGACAACCAACTACAAATAAATGAATAAGAAAATAAGTGAATTGAAACATAAATGCACTAGACTGCATGATGCATACCATGAAGTTAGAATGCATATGAATTAGTAGACATGTCAATAGTGAATGCTTGGTGCATATGTATGTGCATTATGCATATGTACATGCTTGGATATGAATATGGCATGCTTCTAGATGTAGAATATTTTGTTATTATGCAATATTGAGTATGACTTATGATGGATTATGTATTCAGAAAAAATGATATAGCATGGTTAAAGAGGTGGATGTTGTTATCGTTTCTTATGAATTCCATCTATGTGAAGACCCATGAGGGTGGTAGGAATGGTAATCGAAAGTATAAAAATGGAATCCTACAAGTTTCTACAAATACCAACTAGTCATATAACATCAAGTAAGTTGATAACAACCATGCAGGTATTGATTTAGTTTATTTTGATGCATACATGTTGAAGGGAATTGAGGTAAGAATTCCCTTAGTTAATTTTTCAATATTTAAATTGATATGTAATGGCCAAGACCTAGAGTATATTAATGTTGTTAATTATAGAATACATTTAGATCAAATTTAGTTTCATATTGTGTTATGATTGGTTATGGGATCATAACCAAAACAAGTCAGGAGACATACTCTTGATATAACAATAAATATCCATAGAGTTAGTCATGTGTGAGACCATGATATGGTTGGATATGGATGGGCTATAGCGCTAAGTGATTTCTCAATGGTATCTATTGTATAGTTGATGTTTGGAATGCAACCTCTTTGCCGACACTGAAGAGAACTTAAGAATTATATTCTTGGTGTTGTGTTTGGGTTGAAAAGGAAGGTATCCAAATAGTCAAGCAAGCAGTAGGAAGTTTTTGGATGATGTGTTGAGGCGTTGGCCAGACCTTCCAACTCACCTTGGTGAATGCATGGCATAGTTATGTAGTAATATGTAGTCAATGCAAGCATGCATTGTGTAAATGTGGTCATGGGCATTGGCACATCGATTGTTATTTAATTTAGTAATTATTTGTTGCATTATGAAAAGCTTGTGATGATGAAATTACATAATGATGGATAGTTGCATTATATTTAATATGAATACTAATTGAAAGTGATTGAATTGTTGTCTATTACAATGTTGAGATCACTTTTTGGAGATATTAAAAATGTTACAAGTGGTATTAAAGGAATTATTGAATGCATTTTGGTGAGTGCATGTATATATTATATAGAATAGAAATGATTATGCTAGCAGTTGAAATGATGTGAGTATTGCTAACTCATGAAGTTGAAAACACTTCAAGAGTTGTTAAATATTGCAACAAGGAAGTTGCAAGTTAAAGTAGTTACATAATGATAAATTATAGAAAATCTATGTCAGGGGAACAAAGTGGTAGAAATATTGACGGATAGAAGAAAGAAAAGTTTGACTAACAATACATGTGTAGAGAATGATGGATTCATTCCAATTAATAGTTGGATTAATGGAATTGATTGAATTGTAGTTGTAAACAATTCTAAGAATCACTTTGTGAATTTGTTTTTTTGAATTGTTGCCATGAAAATATATATATCTTGTACATGAGATACTGACACTTTGTTTGGTTGAGTGTAAATTGAGGAAATTGTAGGTAGAATGGTCTTGGATACGGAAGGGATGTAATCCCATAAGGAATATTGATATTTACAGTTGCATAGTGTTGTTGGGAAAAACACCCTACGGACTAGCAAACTAGGGTTAGACTTGCATGCAGATTTGACCGAATAGAAACTACTTTTTTACCTACATCCCAAGATTTAAATCCCTTTTTCTCAGTAAATGCATGGAAAAGGACCACCTACCTTATTACTGGCGTTTGATGTCGATCCTCCATTGTGATTGACTACTTGCTCGCAATGCTCCTTCCAAAGATGACCTGCACTCAAGACAAACAACAACTATGCACGCATGCTACTTCTATACTCAAGGGTTAGAAATCAAGCATAAATTAATCAAACCATAGACAATTCATGAATTGGGACGGGAAAAGCATTCTTTTTATTACTTAAAGTGAATCAACTTACAAAAGCTGAGACCAGCCACCGCTCCTTGAACCTGATCCTAGGCTCCTCTTCTACTGTCCTTCAACTACTTTGCGTTAAATCTCCTTTGGCATGAGGAAAGGCTAAAGGGTTGGGACAATGGATTACGTAAATGGGCAAAGTTTCTTTGCTTTATTTTTTCCTCCTCCAAATGGTACCCCTACCCCTTCTTTTATAGGCTAGAAGGAGCTAGGGTTTTGGACAAACCCTCGTCCATGCATGGCCGGGAGTTTCAGTTAACTGACCCATAGCTTTTTGTTCCGTCGACAACTTTCCTTTTTTCGTGCTTTTGTAGGTACATGTGGGTTGTTGTGAGTCAGCCAGCATGTACACGCGTGCAGTAATGGGTTAGGGTGCGTGGGCCTTTACACAAGAGGATTTTCAAAGATTTGTTCAGTAGAGTTTTGGCAAAGAAGGGATATGAGTTGGCCTGATGCCAGGTAAGAATGTGTGGTGCAATTTATGGTTATAACAGATGCCCCCTAATGTGTGAGGTCAGAAGAGCATCTGATGGATGAAATACATTACCAATCTTTACTGATGTGCCGAATGATTGAGCCTAAGGATCAGGAACTAGGATTTGCCATCTGCAAAATAAAAAATGTCTCACCGAGGTGGGCATACCCATGTTCGGGATAAAATAGAACCATGGCTACCAATCAAATACACTGTAGATCTATGTCAAATAACTATAAAGAGTAGCCACGAAAAATACACAGTGGAGCTACATCTCGAAATAAAAAAGATATAGAGTATCCATCTTCCAGAAGTTGATTCGGCCTGATGGCTGGACTTCAGAGCTCAAGAAACAACTTCAAAATCTTCCACAACTCGGGTAGGAGTGTAATATAAGTGTACGACTGCACTACCCAGAGGTATTTGACGACTCGTCGGTCATGGACTTGATAATATTGATGATTGAACTGAAGGCTTCAGTGATTTCGAACAAGGACTTGATTGGACGTTCAGAATGGTCGGGTATGCGGACAAGAGACATATTGCAGAGGGGCCGACTCAGGCTTAGTGACAAACTTCCCTTGGACAATAGCACGACAAGTGATGAGACTCAGGAAGCATATATGTTAAGCATAAGTTTACGAAGCAGGAGGCAACGCAAACTCTCCGTATGTTTGGAAGAATAACCAAACGGTGGAGGACACAACTCTATATAGCGAGAAAAGTTTCCTAAGGTCGTACTACATCCCATAGTCTGATGAACAAATGGACAAATGTGCTTTATCCAAGGGCGACTCATTATGCTGCCAATAAAGAAAATACTTTTCCCATCCTCTTTTTGGGGTATATTTGATTTTTTTGTTCTTTTCGATAATTTTGGAAAAAGAATAAAGGAATATTGTGTTACAATGGAGGAATGAGTATTGCAAACATACAAGCTCAAGGCACAAGGACAAGACTGATGTTCTGGTAAAATGATACTCGGGGAAAATCCTCCGGCGGCCAAAGGTGTTAAGATGCAGAAGAAAACTGTCACAAGGCTGGTGGATAAGGTATGCAAATGCGGTTGATAGAACACACAATGGTAACGTCCTTCGATTTAATTTTAACGAGCCCAGAGAAGGTAAGCTCGGTGGTTTTTCATATTTAGAGAGTCTGAAAAAACATAAAAGGAGACTCCGCTGGGGTACCTTTTTCGACAATAGTCTAGTCGATTTGAAAAAGGGGTAAACTAGCACCGATTAGACGTCAATTCAAAACCATTTTAACGAGTGTGACAAGGATAAGATCACTCGGCCATTTTTTCACTTTTAAGGAGTCTGAAAAAAGCTTAACTATGGACTCCATCATGAATATTCTTCTGGACCAATTTAATGAGAGTGAAAGAATAAGGTCACTCGACGATCTTTTCAATTTTAGGGAGTCTGAAAAGAGCTTAACTATGGACTCCGTGGGGGTTTCTTTTTCGTAAATTTAGTCCCTCAGGCCCGAAAAAGGAATAAAATTATACCTGAGAATACTCTTCTAAAGAATGAGAATTCGATAGAGTATACCTTTGTTCGTACAGTTGACCATCTGGACCGAAAAAGGGGTAAACTATTTCCGGACAGATGTGACTTCAAATTTCAGTTTACCGAGCGTGAAAGGCCACAAGATCGCTCAGCAATCTTTTCATTTTTAGAGGGTCTGAAAAGGGATTAAAAGGAGACCTGTTATTTTTGGGAGTCCTGAGGGTGAGACAAAGAGCGAAAAAGAATCATGCAAATGAGGCTCAAACTCATATTCAGGAAAGACTATACAGACTCCCAAGCCTACAGTGTTTCTAGAAACGGCATGGACACCATAATGCAACCAGGACGTACCTAGGGCATCCATGTTCTGGTAAGCTCTACCGCCAATTTGTGACACTTCTAAAGCAAATATGATGGTTCTATGTCACAACCTGATGGGATCGATCCTATAGCAGAGGAAAAAGACAACGAGGCGCAAAAGTCAGGGTGGTAACCTAACCTATATGCTCAAGTTGATTTTTAAAATTTTTTATGGACCGTCAATATTTTCTCAAAACTCAAAAAAAATGTCCCAATACTCGACCAAATCCCTCCCATATAACTCATGAATCACTCTAAATGGTTTTTGGTATAAATAAATTGATAAGGGAGGACAAAAAAGTGACAAAAAGAGGCCAAAAAGTCTATAAATAGAAGCTAGCAGCTCATTATCACCATTGTTGATTTGGAAATTGACTCTGGAGCCAAAAGACCCCCTTTCCCAAAAACAGTGATTCCGGGAGCTACAGTGGACGAAACGAACTTCTACTTGTACCAAATAAGTACAAACTCCCTTATCTAGCTATTCAATACTTCAATTTAGTTTGTTAGTTTGTTTCTTGGGTGGGCGTCGACCTTAAAAAGGTCGACCCTAGGTACACGCGGGTTGTCTCTGGACAGGCCGCGTGTACATTCGGGTAGAGTAAAGTCTGCCCGTGTGTACACGCGACTGTCACCTCTACAGCCCGCGTGTACCCCCCCTTTTGTAGTGAAAATCAAACCAAAAGCAAGTACTGNCGTGAAAGGCCACAAGATCGCTCGGCAATCTTTTCATTTTTAGAGGGTCTGAAAAGGGCTTAAAAGGAGACCTGTTATTTTTGGGAGTTCTGAGGGTGAGACAAAGAGCAAAAAAGAATCATGCAAATGAGGCTCAAACTCATATTCAGGAAAGACTATACAGACTCCCAAGCCTACAGTGTTTCTAGAAACGGCATGGACACCATAATGCAACCAGGACGTACCTAGGGCATCCATGTTCTGGTAAGCTCTACCGCCAAGTTGTGACACTTCTAAAGCAAATATGATGGTTCTATGTCACAACCTGATGGGATCGATCCTATAGCAGAGGAAAAAGACAATGAGGCACAAAAGTCAGGGTGGTAACCTAACCTATATGCTCAAGTTGATTTTTGAAATTTTTTATGGACCGTCAATATTTTCTCAAAACTCAAAAAAAATGTCCCAATACTCGACCAAATCCCTCCCATATAACTCATGAATCACTCTAAATGGTTTTTGGTATAAATAAACTGATAAGGGAGGACAAAAAAGTGACAAAAAGAGGCCAAAAAGTCTATAAATAGAAGCTGGCAGCTCATTATCACCATTGTTGATTTGGAAATTGACTCTGGAGCCAAAAGACCCCCTTTCCCAAAAACAGTGATTCTGGGAGCTACAGTGGACGAAACGAACTTCTACTTGGACCAAATAAGTACAAACTCCCTTATCTAGCTATTCAATACTTCAATTTAGTTTGTTAGTTTGTTTCTTGGGTGGGCGTCGACCTTAAAAAGGTCGGCCCTAGGTACACGCGGGTTGTCTCTGGACAGGCCGCATGTACATTCGGGTAGAGTAAAGTCTGCCCGTGTGTACACGCGACTGTCACCTCTACAGCCCGCGTGTACCCCCCCTTTTGTAGTGAAAAGCAAACCAAAAGCAAGTACTGACCCTCCTTCACCTTGTTGTGTTGGTAGGATGTATGTGCAGTGGAGGGAAAGGGAGCATGAGGCAATCAGTGAGTTGGTTGCAGTAGATCCGAATGTCGTGGCCATGTTAATGCAATGCGGTTTACTAAAATTCTTTCTATGTCCATTTATACGTGCACAACCAAGGCTACTAAATGCCTTGATTGACTACTGGCACCCTGATGCAGAGCCTTTTATGCTAGAGGGGAAATCACTGGTGCCCACCACCAAGGATATCTACTTTCTTACTGGCCTCTCAAGGAGAGGGGAACCAGTCAACTTTTGGACGTTTCCTGCGGGACCGAGCAAGATCTCGAAACTGATAACCGAGCATTGTGAGGCTGGGACTGACCGTGTGGGCTCCCAAGTACCTATTAGTAAGATTACTAACTTAGCGCTGCAGACTATATTGTTACTGATTGGGCGAATTACCGGCTCAGCAGCCTTGCATCAGGCGTCTCGCACACAGATGAACTGTGTGATCCAGTGCTTGAATGCATGGATTTTTTACTAGAGTACCACACTGCTCGAGTGCATGAAGAGGTAATTGACAGATTGCCGATAGCAGACACAAAGGAACTTCGAATTCGGGACCATCTTGTGTTCATTCTTTTTTGAGAGAGTTCCAAGTTTTAGTCCTCGGGTTGTAGTATGAGGACATCAGGCCTCTTTCCCTGCAGTGTGTAGATGGGCAGTATTACTGCCACGACAGGGTGGTGGAATGATCGTTGAGGCCTTCGAAGATGATTTCTTTGTGTGGTTGTCATGATAGATCCCTGTCATTGAGGACTACCCATATGCAGGGATAGATTTTTCTAGAGATCTTGAGATACCTGTGCCTCCTGGTGAGGAGCGAGGGGAGATGGGTAAGTCTCCACCTTTGTAGGTTTTTTTGTTTGCATATGTAATTTTTATGTCATTTTTGTCATATATATCATTTTTTTTGTATGCCAGAGTATTTAATGGATAAACGTTTGTTGCATGCAGATGTGGGACCCGTGCGACCTGT
>JASDQU010681996.1:2215-18486 GCA_032191745.1 Picea mariana
GGAATGGAGATGGAAGTAGGTTAGGGAGGAAGGATGAGTAGAAATAGTTGAGAGAGTATGGAGATTTGTCTGATGGTGGAATTTAATGTTTTCCCTTAAAAAAAAAAGAGAAATGTGTATATATGAATATTCATAATTATGTAACTAAACCACAGTTGTCTAAATAAAATTGTTGAACCGGATAATAGCAATTAAAGAATTTCTCAAACAACTGATTGGTTTGTTGTCTTTTATAAAAGACTAGTCTTGTTGATTGGATTGGATGCATACATAAATTACTAAAGGATGGTAGTTTTGATTATTAGTACATGCACGAGACTTGTATGTACTAGCTACACATACATTTCTTGTACATATACACTAGTATTTATGAGTTTTCTTGACTTACTTACTGATAGTGTCGGTTAATTGTTATGAATGTGTGAACCATGTTTCTTTTCCTTTGTACCATAAGATACCTTAACTTCGGGACGAAGTTTCCTGAAGGGTGGGTGTATTTAACGACCTTGCTTAAATAGATGTATAGGATTATTAATTATAATTAATTTAATAATCTAATTGTCCTAAAAAGTTAGCTAAACAATAATTATTTCTTAAATAATATTAACTAATTAATTATTATTAATTACTTGTTCATGTCTGTCAATGACTAATTAATAATTAATTGATTCATTAATTAATTGAGTAAAGAATTAAAGGGGTTATTAAGCTTAATTTGTTAAAGACTTACGTATACGGGAGGGGATAGGACATTAAACATAAAGATAAGATATTAATAAGGGGGTAAGATAAGATAATAAATGCAAGGGGATAAGATAATAAATAAATGGATAAGGAAATAAATGAGAGGGAGAGTCGGTGAAGGGGGAATAAAACGGGAAGAGTCTTACGGTGGAAGGCATTCTTTTGGGGGAGGAAGCATTTTGGAGGGGGACGAGAGTACTGGTTTCTTGGCTTGGCTTTTCTGGTTTTGTGGTAGAGTTCAACAATCTTTGAGTATCAATGCAGGGGGCACCGGGTTGCTAGGGGTTTTGGGCATGGGGGGCCAGGATTCCTTTCAGTTTCTTGGAGCTAGGGAGCTGGATAGGCTGCTCCTAGCTGGCTGGGAGGATAGTCGATTTGGGCAGAGTTGGTCTGTGGCTTCAAGCTGGGCAAGGCAGCAGCAGGAAGGTCAACAAGACAAGCAGAAAGCGAAGGGTTAGCATCAGACCAAGGTATTTTAAATTACGTATTTGTTTTATTATGTTATGAAATTATTATGGTAAAATTGTTTATTTCTGTCATGAAATTATTATTCGTTGATAAATTTATATGCGTATGTGCTGAATTTATAAGAAATTATTGAGTTTCTAAAATCAAGTAGAAGTTACTGTTTCATTTTATGGAATTGATGGATGTTAAATTATTACGGTTACTACATATTTTATGAAATTCACCAACTGCGCACATAACTTAGATGTTCCTCCCAAGCATAGAATTTGTTTCTCATAAGATTTCAACAATAGGTCACCCCTGAGCTGGGGCTTAACTCCACTAGGGAAAAAGGGTTCCTAGTGATAGGATAAGGTCTCATTATCAATAGAATTTACCAGTACAAAGTTCACGCTGCTGCAACTAGCCTATAATCCCTCATTCCCCACACACTTGTCACACCCAAGGAGGTGTTCCCCTTCTCTGATCAACAATCCTTCGGCTACCCCACTTCCCTTTGAGGGTTACCAACAACAGGTCAGAAAGGAATTATCTGAGATCTGTGACTAATTCCTAGCACAGTAGGGAAAAWTTCTCAACAATACTCTCACCTRGAGAGTATGCTCACGGGCCTGAAAACCCACTTCTTCAAAAAAAAATCTCTCACCCAGAGAGACTTCTCATGGGTTTGAAAACCCATCTCTTTGAAAATAAAACTCCGATTACARTAAATAAATCCCTTACAAACTTCTATGTGCATATAATTTACAAAGGGTTCGGRTCATGGACACTACATYCCCCTCTCCCTTATTTATGCATTGTCCTCAGTGCATCATATACACATGTACATACAAAATTTTAAAAATGTTCGAAAAGATGTGGATAATCTACCCACATAACATCCTCACGCTCCCAAGTTGCATCCTTAGGACCATATCAGGTCCATTGGACCTTTACCAACTCCATGGTTCGATTTCAGAGTTGTTTGATTTTCTAGTCCAATATGAAAACTGATCACACTTGAAAATCRTCTTCTAGCTCCACCTGAATCACATTCCAATCAATRATATGATTAGAAAAATGTACATACTTTTAAAAAAAATGACACGTGGAAAACATTATGAATACACAAATATGCAGGCAATGTAAGAATATATGTGACATGACCAATCCTCTCTAGGATTTCAAATGGCCTACAATAGCGCATTGGAAAATTAGAAAACTTTTCCAACTTCAAGGAACTATGCTTGGCTTTCACTTTCAAAAACACATGATCATCTACTTTAAACTTGTCGTGGGTTCTACCTTTATCTGTGAAGTTTTTCTTCTTGTCTTGGGCAACCTTTAAATTCTTCCTCATCTTTAAAATATGCTCCTCCGTTTCCCTAAGTAGCTTTAGCCCAACTATTGTGTGACCTACTGGGTTGTCCCAACTCACTAACGTGTTGCACTTTCTACCACAAAGTGCTTCTAATGGGACCATATTTAAATATACTTGATACCCATTGTTGTAAGCAAACTCTACCAACTGAAGGTAGTCTTCCCATTTTGATGGTTTATCCATCACATACATCCTGAGCATATCTTCAATCACTCGATTTACCCTCTATGTTTGTCCATCTATCTCAGGGTGATCTGTTGTGCTAAAGTTAATATTTGTTCCAAATCCTTTGAATAACTCTTTCCAAAAGTTCTAAGTGAACTTGGAATCTCTCTCATACACAATTGTCTTAGGTACACCATGCAACTTAGCAATTTCTCGCATGTAGATATCAAGAATGTTGGTTGCCTTGTTTCGACTTCACTAGAATAAAATGGGAATATTTAGTAAGCTTTTCCACCACCACCATAATAGAATAATGTTGCTTAGCAATCCTAGGCAACCTAGTTATAAAATCCATGGTCACAACTTCCCACTTCCACTCAGGAATGGGAAAAGGATGTAACGAACAATATGGATGTCTGTGATAAACCTTGACCTTTTGGAATTCAAGGCATCTAGAAATAAAATCAACAACCTCCTTTTTCATACTTGGCCAATAATATTGCTTTTTTACTGCGAAAATTGCCTTCTGGTAGCCCGAATGTCCTCCATAAGGAGTCAAAAAACTTTTCAAGTGCTGAAAACTCCTTGCACAATATAGTTTCCATTCAAATCGTGGACCTTTCTTTTGAAAAGATGTAATTGGATGCACAATTTTTGAAAAAACTTCAATAAACCTTCTGTAATAACCCTCCAATCCCATAAAGGACCTTATCTTTGCAACATTTCTTAGTGTCGTCCATTCCTCAATGAATTTTATCTTCACTAGGTCCACAAATATTCCTTCCTTGGAAATAATTTGTCTCAAATAATGAATCTGTCGCTGATAAAATGAATAGATCAACTTTTCATAAAGTTGATGTTCCCTCAATACTTGCAGTACCATCCTCAAGTTTTTCTCATGCTCCTCTTCATACTTTGAGTAAATTAGTATGTCATCCGTAAATACAATGGAAAACTTATCTAAATAACTTCTCAATACTCCATTCATCAAACACATGAAAACAAATGATGCATTCGACAACCCAAATGGCACCATTGTAAACTCCTAATGACCATACCTTGTTCTGAAGGTAGTCTTATTTATTTCCTCCTCTTCTATTCTCACTTGGTGATATCTAGATTTGAGATCAATCTTTGAAAATATCTGTGTGTCTCACAGCTGATCAAAGAGGTCATCTATCCTTGTCAAAGGATAATTGTTCTTTTCTATTACCTTGTTCAACTGCTTGAAGTCGATACAAAGTCTCAACGTACCATCCTTCTTCTTCACGAACAGTACTGGGGCACCCCAAGCTGACACACTTGTGTGTGTGTACCCCTTTTTCAGAATCTCTTCAAATTGCATCTACAACTCCTTCAATTCTGGCGTACTCATTCTATAAGGAGTCTTGGATACACGTGTTTCTCCTGACATCAAATTTATAGAGAAATCAAGATCTCTTTTCGATGGAAATCCCATTATCTCTTTGAAGACATCCTCAAACTCTTTCAATACTACATATTCTTCAACACTTGGCACTTTATCCTTAGGTGCCTCTTCCACGTGCGCTACAAATACTTAACATCCTTTCCTGTAGCTTTTGTTCAATTGCAAGGCTGGAAATTCTTTGATAGTTATAGCCCTTGGAATTCCTTGAGTTTTTCTTAAGTTTCCTTCCTCATCCAAACAAGTAAATTCCTTATTGTAACAATTCAAGACAACATGGTGCTCATCCAACCAATCCATACCAAGAAATCGTACGAGCCCAAGGGTATAATATTTAAATTATCCTTTATGCGCAATCCATTCATCTCCATTAGCCTTAAACATCTCATTAATTTTCCTTTTTTCTCCTATAGCTAACTTCACCAACCAAGTTTTTCCAATTTTGCTTATCGACAAATGGAACCTTTCCACCATCTTAGGATCTAGATAACTATGACTAGCTCCCGAGTCAATTAAAATAGCAATGGGTTGATCATTAATCTTACCTTCCACCTCGACCATGTGTGACTGAAACTCAACTTGATTGTTATCGAGGGATGTGTAAATCCTTGGCACATTTCTACCCATGTCCTCAACTTTCATAGCTTGTTGTACACTATATGCAGTCCTCTCTTTATCACCTCTTTGAGGACAATCTCTACGCATATGATCCCCACCACAATTCCAATATTGAATAGGTTATTGCCTTGGATGTTTCTCCACTGTCTTTGTCATTCTTAACTCCTTGGGAGTTGGATGTCCTTACAAAGTATTTCTAAAAAACAATGGCTTAGTCTCCTTTTTCCGGTATTCTACCTTGCTTTTCATCTTATCTTCCCAAGCCTTTTGGAAAGTCAACCTTCCCCTTTGTTTCTCATAAAGACACTTAGTGTGCTTTATGGTTTCCTCTAATGTATTGGGGTCATCATACTGTATATTTTCACTAATAAACGATGGTATCCCACTCAAGTACCTCTGAATTTTAACTTTCTCATCCTTGATGAATGCAACATACTTCAACAAAGCTAATAATATTCTTTCATACTCATCTATCGTAATTCTCCTAAGATTGATTTCGAAAAACTCCTTCATTTTCATGTCATTGTACCTCTTGTTTAAGTATTTATTTTGAAAATACCTCTTGAACTCCCTCCAAATAACCTCATTCTCATCATTGTGTTGCACTTGCACAAACTGATCCCACCACATTGATGCCTTTCCTTTTAACTCATAGATATCAATTCTTCCTTTTGTTTGCAAAAAATAATTATGCAGTTGGAAGTAATTCCTCATACTGAGAAACCAAGTCTCCTCATATTCATCCTTCTTATGCTCATTGTCAAAGTCATGAGGCTTGATCTTATTCATTTCTCCATGTAGCTCATCCACCCCAGTCCTTCTCTTATTCTTTTTGACAAGAGATGGACTTGAAATACTGTGTGCTTTCCTAAAAGAACAATTTGGTGATTGAGGTCAATGCCTATCAACACTTTTTTCTTCTCTTATTTTCTCATCATGAAACCTACAACTTCCTTACCTACTTGACTCTATCTCCTTATCCATTTTATTTCCTATTCTTTCGAGGCTCTACATCAATTTGACATTGAAGTCATCTTGCTCCTTCTTGGTTCTCATAAGCCCTTCATTATCAACTTTATAACTTTGGACATCTTTTTGGATTCCTTTTATGGTTTCTACCAAGTTTATGTGCTATAACTTAGATTTTGTACCATTAACACCCAAACTGACATACAAATCCCTGAATTCATCATTAGGACTATAATTCCTCTATGCATATTCCATGCTTTTGACCTTCTGCATTGATTATGTCCTTCTCTAACCACTGATAATTTTGTAAAATGTGCAGACAACAAGACTTATTAGACGAATTCACAAGACAACTTAATGAAAAATATGCACCATCTTGTCATAATTCTTTCTTTTGAAGGCCATGCAGAAATTGGTATTCAACAACTGCGTGCACCAGCACACCAATCACACAACACAATCGAACACAAAACCAATGTGGCGTCACACGCCAATTCTAATTTCCCTTTGTGTGGGGTCTATTTCCTTGAACACACACATGAGTTCCAACCTCATGTGCACACAAGATACTCTCCTGTACACTCAACCATTCAATTCTCTTCTTGAAGACTCATAACCAAAATCATAAGGTTAACTTAATAAAAAAAAATATTATCAATTGTCATACTCATTCATAACTACAATAATGATTATCAACACCACACTTACATGTGCAAGAAACATTAAAAAAAATAACAACAATTACTTATATGCGACAACTTACAAGAATTAACCCATGTCAAACATAAATAAATAAGCACGCAACAAACAAGACAAAACACAAAGAACACTTATCTTTTATGAAAGTCACCAACTGCACAAAAAACTCAGACGTTCATCCCAACCATAGAGTCCATTTCTCATAATCTTTCAGCAATAGGTCACCCCCAAGCTAGGGATTAACTCCGCAAGGGAAAAAGGATTCCTAGTGACAGGATAAGGTATGATTCTCAACAAAATTGCTCATTCCAAAGTGTCCACTACTGCAACTAGCCTATAGTCCCTCATTCCCCATGCACCTATCACACCCAAGGAAATGTGCCCCTTCTCTGCTTAAAAATCCTTCGGCTACCCCACTTTCCTTCCAGGGTTACCAACAACAAGCTCGACAGGAAGTCTCCAAGCCCTACGACTAATGCCTAGCCCAAAAGGGAACAATTCTCAACAATACTCTCACTTGGAGAGTATTCTCATAGGCCTGACAACCTTCTTCTTCAACGTCAAATCTCTCACCCAGAGAGACTTCTCACGAGCATGGAAACTTACCTCTTCAACAGTAAAACACTTATTACAGTACAAAAATCCCTTACAAGATTCTCTGTGCAAATAAGGTAATAGTTGTCCTCTCCCATAATTGTTGGACAACTTTGAGTTGCTTGTGAATATTTTCAATAGTTTTTTCAAGGAGAACAATATCATAAGTGTATAAGAGAAGGAGGACAATGAGACATATCATGTTAATATCACCATGCTTGAGAGAGAGTGACCAATGATTCAAAATACATGATATGCCTCAAAAAATGTGAAACTAAATAATCATGTGAAGAACAATCTCCAAAATCCCAAGTCTGGTACATACACAAGAAAGAGAGGGTCCATGCGAGTAAGGTGTGCTAAACCATGCCAGGTGTGACAAACCTTAAAAAGTGCAATCACCTTTTACATAGAAAAATAATAAGTGAGTAGTTAAGGCCCCATAAATCATGTATCCTAGTAAATCCACCATATGATGTCCACATACCTATCCAAGACATAAATTCCCAACATCAAAGGGAGTTACCACCTCCTAAGGGGTAATTGGCTAAAGCAATAAAACCAAACACCTTAAGAATGGGGACTAAAAGGACATGCCATGACCATCCACCTAAGGGGATCTGGGTAACCTCTAACCAACACGTGTACTAACCAACACTTGTACATCAAAATCATCCCATCATGACCACATACAAAGAAACCATCACTTTAAACACATCAAAATGATCACATCTCATGAAAAAATATAAAGTACACTACTAAGAGTTTGAGATGAGACATAAAACAAAAGTTCATCTTTGTAGAAGGTGTTTAATTGTTAAAAAAAAGATTCATCATATCATCCATCCTTTATCTTAAGATTTCCTAATATTAAGGGTTGTTATCCTTCATACAACACATGTATATGCATGTGGGTGGATATGAGGTCTTTATGAAAGTGGCCTCGACTAACCACGTACCTTACCCACTACCCAAACTCTTGTGTACTTGCAAATTGTATGATGGAAAAGGTAAATCCAAAGCACAGAGTTTGATAAAGAGGTAAATTTTTCCATAAAGTGAAATAAGTTGTAAGTTTCTCCAACTCTTCTTTCCCTGGTCTTTGGTTGAGTTAAGTCTCCACGAAGGTAAAGACATGGCACATTGACATTACTACATGCTTCATCCTATGAATCTTAATTAATCATTTTGGGCTCGTGGTTGAGTTAAGTCTCTAAAATGTTGCATTTAATTGGACTATATTTTACTAAAGTTGAATTAGTATTTTATTAAAATAATGTCTAGTTTTACTGTATCATTTTAGATAAATTAATCAATGAAAATGACTAGTTAAATAGTGAAATTATGAAATTTAATTAATTAAAAATATTTTAATAAAGAAGTTTACATCCTTGGTGCATAAAACTTACTCTAAATAAATTCGATCAAGAAATGAGTTAAAATAGGGACTTCTTTGAGTCAAATTCGATTGAGTGAACGGCGTCTTTGATTATGTTGTTTAATATCTGTAATATTTGGGATTTAGATGTTAAAAATTATATTTGAAATCCAAGACTTTCCGAAATAATACAAAAGCAATCCTAGCCTTGATTATCAGCTCCACCAGGAAAGCTTGGCAACTGCGATTTCTCCGATTGTTGATGATGGAAGCCTTCCGCAAATATGTCCGACTGAGAAGGACTTGAAGAGGAAATTAGTCCATAAAGAGGCTGGCCACCATTACTACCATATCCTCCCACCTCTTGTTCCCTTCCATTACCCCCAACATCTGGAGCCAACCCACCAAAAGCAGCCATTCTCAAAGATGTCAATGTGGGCACTTGCATTCGGCTAGGATTCTGGTTGTTACGAAGCACAGAGATAGCCGAGCTGCTCAAGCAGTTGCCGGGAACGTCGTCTACCTGTTTCCTCGCCCCCTCCCGCACTATATCTATCAGTTCTTGGCGAGTGAACGGCTCCAATATCTTCGGGGTATTATCCTTTGTCACCTCTTCTGCCTTTCTCTTCTTCGACCACAATTCCATTTCCTCCTATTTTCTTCTTTTGTTTCTCTCCCTCTTCGTCTCTGTAAGGGCTCTTTTCTCTGTAACGGATAACTTGTTTCCCTCTTCCTCTCTTTGTAACGGATAGTTTGTCCTCTCTCTGTAAAGGATGGTTTGTTTCACTTTTCCTCTCTCTGTAACGGATAGCTTTTATATGCAACGATGGTTTGGTGAAAAGACGTGCCGTTAAAAAGTCTGATTATTGGATTTTACTAATTTTCTTTAAAAGCTTGTTTCCTTTGAACGCAATTAAAATCGAAACAAACAAACCTAGTCGTAAAATATCATTTTTTATTAATAAATGTTAATTTTATTATAATAAAATGTTAATACGTGCAATTGAGGGAAACGACTAACAAATGATTGAAAGGATAGTTTATAAACTGAAGGACTATAATGACACTTAATTGAAAGGATAGTTTATGAACTGAGGGATTATAACGACACTTGTATGGTTTATTTTGAAAATTTTAAAATTATAAATAACTTTTTCATAAATATTTTTTAATACATCTTTTATTTAAAATCTTAATTTTTTCTACAAGATGTTTTAATTCATGATTTATCTAAAAGTTTAAAACCAATTTTTTGTTGTTGTTTTGTTGACTTTAGAAAAGCTTTTGACATGGTTCTTAGGAAAACCTTTGGAATAGGTTGGAAGAGATAAAAATGCCTCTAGAGTTGAGGGCTATTGCAATAAGGATGTATGAGAATGTTATTGCTAAGTTTAAAAACATTGAGGACTGGTCAAAAGAGATTAACTGCAATATCCGATTCAAACAAGGTTGTCCCTTGTCCCCTACCCTTTTTGGCATATACATTGACATGTTAGAAGAATGCTTGGAAAAAACAGGTTGTGTCGGCCCTATTTTCACTAGTATAGTCATCAATTTTCTTCTTTATGACGATGATATCTTTCTTATGGCAAGGAGTCCCCATGATCTTGAAAACCAACTAAGAATCCTCAAGGATTTTTTCTCCAATATGGGTATGACTGTTAATAATGATAAGACTAAGGTCATGATTATTAAATCCAATAAGATCCCTAATGATACCTTTGTATATGAAAAAAAAAACTTGGAGGAAGTGGCTTCATAAAAATATCTTGGAATTGATATTCACCACAAGCTAAATTGGAATTATAGCATTGAGAAAAGGATTATTGGAGGACGGAAAGCTTATTATGGGCTTGAAAATAATTTTAAATCAGTTGATGTTTGGAGTTGGGATAAGAAGAAAATCCTCTTTGAGACTCTTGTTACACCTTTATAGATGTGAAGTCTCGGGTTGTAGTATCTCTAGTGAATCCTGGAGAAAGATAGAGAAAATACAAAAGAATTTTATAACATATAATCTCAAAATTAAAGGAAATACACCATATCCCATCCTCCTCTTAGAAACAAGCCTCTCCCCCATTGAAAGCATGGCTATGACTAGATACCTAATGTATAAGAACAAGTTAAACAACATGGAAGACAAGAGGCTACCTAAAATTGCCTCAAAATCAAGTCATAACCGCCATTGACTCAAGTGAGGATGGCATAAAGACGCCCGGTCTTGGCTAAACTATTGGGGAATCATGGAAGAAATCATTTTTAAGAATAAAGATACTATTAAAAAAAACGTCAAATTCAAATATAAGGAGAAAATGTGGTGTGATAAAGAGTTAGAGGAAGCAAGAAAATTAAGGTATTATAAAGATGTAATCAACCCTAATCTAGAAGATCAAAATTATCTATCTATTTTTCCAAGTGTAAAGAAAAAAATAAACATTGTTAAGATAAGAACAAATTCTCACGATCTCCATAGTGAAACTGAGCGTTGGTCAATTCCTAAAACGCCATGGGATGAAAGAGTGTGTCACCTTTGTGACACTAAGAATGTTGAAGATGAAAATCACTTTCTCTTAGATTGTCCAGCCTATACCCATATTAGATCTCATTTTCAAAATATTTATCACACTACCAACCTTCCTAACCTCTTTACTCAACAAAAGTATGGTGATCTTAGAAATCTTCTCTTAATGCTTTTCGAGCACAGAAACAAAATTCTAAAGAATCACAAGTAATCACTTACCCTCTTAAGGTCCGATAGACCAATTCGGTCTTAGTGGATGCTAATCATCATTATCATCATCATGTACACACTCTTAAATATATAGTACATTAAGATATTTCGTTATTTAACATTTTTACTTATATTTTACTTCATAAGATGATTTTTTTATTAATAAATTCAAATAATTAATTTAAATATGTTTTATAATGCTATTTTTATTTTTTAATATGGTATAAATGAAAATACACAATTGTTAAGATTTTATTTTAAATGGAATCATATTAATCTAGATCCATTTAACTCTTGATCTATCAAGTGTGGAGAGGGATCAAATATTTTGAGGTGCAAACATTTTTTAAGGTGCAAACATTTTTTAAGGTGCAAAACTTGAAGAAAGGTAAAGGTTTGCACCTTAAGAGATTTGATCCCTCTCCAGCTTGACAAATCCAGAGTTAAATGGATCTAAGTTGGTTGTTATTCATTCAAATTATATATATATATATATATATATATATATATATATATATATAATGATGATGATGATGATTAAAATTGTATTTCTATGCTAAAAAAACCTTGAGAGAAGCATTCCAGGATCACCATGGTTTTGATGAATTAATTGGGATCTAATATGGCCATAGGAAGGGAAATCCAAAATGAGGTGTTTTTCATCTTCTACCCGCTTAATGTCACAATGGTGACAGATTCTCTCCTCCCACACCCAGTTTCACTATGTAGCTAGTGAGAGTTTGTTCTTATTTTAGCAATGTCGATTTTCTTCTTTGCCCTTTTAAAAAATGAGAGGTAATTTTGATCTTCTAAATTAGTCTTGACCACCTCCTTGTAGTATATTAATTTCCTTTTATCCACTAATTCTTTTTCACACCACATATTCTCCTTAAATTTACAAGTGATAATATTTGTAATATTATCGATATTTTGCATGATGGCTTCTACTTGTATTCCCTAATGATTTAGCTAATATTTGGCATATTTATGCCATCCCCACTTGATCCGCTGGTGGTTTTGGATAGAGTTTGAACCAATTTTTGGGAGCATCTCGTCATCCATGTTTTTTATCTTGTTCTTGTACGTTAGGTATCTAATCATAGAAATGCCCTCAATGGGGGACATACTCGCTTCTATGAGGATGATAATATATGGTGTATTTCCCCTAATTTTGAGATTATAAGTTATAAAATTATTTTGGATTGTTCTATCTTTCTCTAGGATTCTCTAGATATAATGCAACCCCAAAATTCACATCCATATAAGATGACTGGAGTGACTAGAGTGTGAAAGAGGAGTTTTTTTTTTTTTTTATCCCAAAGGTAAAGGTATGCTGATTTAAAATTGTTTTTGAGTCCATAATAAGATTTCCACCCTCTATTTATCCATTTTTCAACACTATTGTTCCAATTAAGCTTGTGGTGGATATCGATTCCAAGATACTTGTATGAAGGCACTTCCTCCAAGCTATTTTTGTCATAAAAAAAAGTATCGTAGGTGATCCTTTTGGACTTGATTATCATAACCTTTATTTTGTTAGTATTCATAGTCATGCCCATGCTATAACATACACATTTGAGGGTTATTAGTTTCTTACCTAGGTCATAGGGATTCTTTTCCAAAAGAACAATATCATCAGAATAAAGAAGGAGGATGATGACTATGCTAGTGAGAGTCTGGCCAACACAACTTGCATCCTCCAAACAATCTTCTAACTTATCAATATAGATGCTAAAAAGGATAGGGGATATGGGAAAACCTTTCTTGACTCCTATATTAAAATCAATTTCTTCTCACGATCCTTTAGTGTTATTAAACTTGACAATAACTTTCTCATATAGCCTTAATGAAACAACTCTTAGCTCGAAAGGGACTTTAAGCTCTTCTAACCTATTTGAGAGGTTAGTTCTAGGCATAGTGTCAAAATATTTTTTAAAATCAACAAACAACAAAGTAGATTGGTTTTATCATTATGACACTCCTCTACAATTGTGATGAACCCCAAAAGTTTCTACTAAAAAAAGAAATTGAAGGGGGGAAACTTTAATCTTATTGTCAATTACAATATAGGTCAAACCAATTTTTTTCAACCATTCATTATCCGACTCATTACTTTGATTTCAACTCAAACACTTTGTTAATAAAGCTATCCATAAGAGGAATAATAAATATATCTTCTCATATCATTCTTATGCTATTCTTGTAGTGCATAAAGGTTCTTCCCATATTAATTTATTTATAAACTTAAACAATAAGACATACATACAACTTAAACAAGGAGCACATAAGGTACTTTAATCAAAGGTCATGTTTATGGGACATCATGTTGAGATATCATAGTTAGTATTAGGATTAACCAACACATGTGACCCATGTCTTAACTAAAATCCCCATGTTCCATTACCCAACAATGCAAGGGATATGGTGGCTCTTAATGAGCAAGCAGGTAACAAATCAAACTTGTACTAGGAAGTTTATGAAGTTGTCACTGTTCTTTAAACACATTAAAGGTGTAACATAATCACATAATACATGGTCTACTTACCATGTACCCGCGAGTTCTAACGGTTCAGGGACCTAACCAATGCAGGCCCTCCACTTCATGGATTTCACATGGAAACTCGGGAGGTGTACTATGTTATTCTCCCACTACGAGTGATGGGTTCGAGACACCATAACACTCATTCAAACTAGAACTTATTACATTGTTTCACTAAGCTTTCCTCCACAAACGCTACTCCTTGTGACTTGGTTACTTTGTAGAACAACATAATTAGAGTTCTTCCCTGATGTAGATAGATGCAATAGCTAGCCATGGCGACTGTAAGAGTTGAAACACTTCAAAAACCAGGTAAGACTTCTCATTGTTGATACTTAATTGTTCGAAATAGAAATTATGGGTAGAATTTTCATCTTCTCTGTTAGGATTATTCAGTCTATTTCCTTTTTATTTATGATTTTTAAAGGTCCACCAATGAACAATATCCAAATATGTGAAGGAGTAATGCTTTGTCTCCACCCTAGGAAAAATGGTCAAGACCATATGGCGGACATGTCTCTGTTCCAAGTATTAAGGTTAAAATGTAATGTATTGTATCAGTAGCTTACTGGGATGTAACCACTTGGAAACATTTCACAGCTGAGGGACCCATTGCCTCATTTCTGCACTCCAGACATAACAAGGGGATCATCTGATACCTTTCTATTTCCTGAAGGGTTTTTGCACAACTCACCGTAGGTAGTTACATTCTTGTGTTTAGTTTTATTTGCTCGATGGAATTATAGTTGTTCTTTCTATTTGCTTGTACAGAACCACATATCATACGATTTATCGTTCTTGGCTTAAGCTC
This sequence comes from Picea mariana, assembly GCA_032191745.1. Lineage (NCBI taxonomy): Eukaryota > Viridiplantae > Streptophyta > Pinopsida > Pinales > Pinaceae > Picea > Picea mariana. The sequence continues at coordinate 16,718 of JASDQU010681996.1, forward strand.
GAGAAGGTGCGTATTAATGGTTCTGTAAGCTACATAAATGGATATTTTGTGTATGGAAAGGAGTCCCATAAAATAATTTAGGAATTCTTCCTTAACAATGTTTAATTTACTCTTGATAACTCTGCATAACCGTATCATATAAACTCTAGTGAAGGGACAATACATAAATCATTTTGATAACAAATTTCTAGTTTTCCCGTCGAATTCTCTTGTTGTTTTCTTGAAGTTTATCGTAACCCTCAGCACCGTTATATTCACAAATACACAATAAGCTTGACACTATGTGAAGTTACCCCATGTTAAGGGATCTGTCTGTTCGGTGTGGAAACGTTGATAGTTTTGAATCTTTTAATTTCTATAGCTGTCTCTGTAATTACTTCATTTGATCTTTGATTACCCTATGTTAAGGGATCTTTTTGTTCTATGAGGAAGCATTGATATATATTACTCTTTTAAATTCTATCGTCGTCTCTATAAATAGTCTCTGTAATTACTTTATTTGATTCTTGATATAATGTAATCAGATATACTTTTCTCTTTATAATGCAATAATTAAATTCATGGTAACCTATGCTATTTGTATTTAAAGAACTTCCCGAAGCACATATGAGATTGATTAATAATTGAAATAAAAGTAAATGACCTATGTTATTTGTATCTAGTTTTAATTTCACAGTTTTCGAATTCATTTATATGGATACGAGTTTGATGATGGCTCCATTTTTATTGCTATGAAACCCATTATACATTTACAAGGATCCTTATCCTCTCAGGCTGCGGACCAAACTTAACTCACAAGGGGAAATCAACCAGAACTAAATCCTGGCCCAACATAAGTTTACACTCTTTCTCTTTCTTTCTTTTTTTCCTTCAAAATAATTTGAGAAAATAGTAACACTTCTCGTTTCCATTTTGCAGGTTAAGTTGTATGGTTTCGATTTCGAGAAGGGGGCTTCCATACAACTAAAAGGTACTCAGTTTCCATTAATCTGGCCTTTTACTGAGATACTCTTCCACATATCAAACAAGATATTTGTGCTCACTTTTGTTCTTCATGAGATCTGTTATAGAGAGTCGATGTTGATTCTTATTTTTTTAAAGTTAACATAAGTTATTTGGGAATGTATAACCCCATTTGTGTGAATATTTTACTTTGAAAGAAAACTTCAAGGCCATGTTGTCATACATTAGTGGCCTAACAAACTGCAAAAATATAATTTGCAATATTGATCTCTAAGACCTATTGTTTGAGATAATCATTTGTGTTAATATATATGCACAAGAATTTTAATTCCCCTGTTTATTTACTCAATTCTTATTGCATGTGTCTTTCCTCACTCCACTAGTTCTAAAGATAATGTATTGGAAGAAGTAAGAAATAGATAGTTTACTTATTATTGTCTTCGATACAATCTAGTCATTTTGGTTTCACTTGTTTTCCTTTTCTGAAGTAGTTAGTTTCATGATGAGAGATCTCCCTAAGGAGACTATTTAGCTTCAGTACCTACACAATTATATATGTAGATAAATTTTGTAGCCTAAATACAACTTGTATAGCTAAAAGCAAGTCAAATCCAACATGAAATACTAACATATATATAAGAAACTCCAATATGTAGTCTACACAATTCTGTAACATATATGTGGTTCTGCATCTAGATACATATCAATAAATAAACAACTTATCTACATTTGTATATGAATGTAAATCAATCAATATACTATGGACCATGAGGCATATCTAGATAGATCATTAATTACATATATAT
>JASDQU010681996.1:18533-46557 GCA_032191745.1 Picea mariana
ATCAACCATTCAATACTTCAATAGAATGAAAGGTAAACAATTGAGATACATATCTGAAACAGTTATGCTGGGAAAACAAATGGAACAACCATGTTCCACCCAACCGTAGATACAGAATAGCCACAATTACTTGTCCTCATCACCCCCTATCCTGACCATGACTCCATAAGAGAAAATTGTGCATCACTCTTTAGCCACTATCTCTTAGAACAGTTCAGAAATTCATTTTCCTAACACGATATGTTCTCATAACAACAAATAGTTATTTTTTCAACATACTAAACAAGGCCCTGCCTCCCACATATGTTGTATATATCTCATTTTTCCATTGCCTAGCACTTTCCATTCCTTTCCCTCCTTGGGAAATTCACATCTTTACAAATTCCTGATTTTTAGGGGTTGTTAGTGACATAAATCAACTTATGACACTTGTAAAAATCAACTCTAATTTAACTCAAACATGTTCCCCACTCATGGATTCATAGTCAACTACTTTTAACATAGATGTTCCATCTATTTTCTAGCATTTAATTTATTAAAATGTTTGTCTCATACATGTGTCCATCAAAAGAGGATAGTTGGCAAGTAAAACTTTTTTCCAACAATCATAAAAATCACAATTACATATTTCCACAAATTAAAATTCGAATTTCCTTAAATGGAAATTTATTTTTAGAACAACAACTTTGAAATAATTTATTTTTGAATAATTTGAGGATATCACTTCCTCTCCCCCTTAAGTATAACACTATCCTTAGTGTTCAAGCCATCTCTTGGAACAAAATTGGATAAGATTTAAACATTTCTTCTTCCAACTCCCAAGTGGCCTCCTCAAGACTAAAGTGCTTCCATTGCACTTTTACCTGGGAGATGACTATGTTTTGAAGTATTGCTTATTTCCTGTCTAGAATGCATAAAGGTTCTTCTTGGAACTCACCTTCTTGTTCCACCTGCAGCATGTTCCAATTAATGATGTGAGTAGGATCATGAATATATATTTCTAATAATGAAACATGAAAAATATTATGAACTTTTAAATTTGTAGGGAGTGCTAGTTGATATGCCACTGGTTTGATTCGAGTTAAGATCTCGAAAGGACCACAAAATCTTGGTGCCAACTTGGAACAACTTCCTAGTTTTAGGGAGCTTCTCCTTGCTTTAACTTTGAGATATACATGCTCTCCAATTTTGAATTCTTGATGTATCCTTTTTAGATATGCATATATTTTCTGTCAATCTTGTGCCACTTTAAAGTTTTGTTGTACCCTCTTGACCATATTTTCCATTTCTTGGAGCATTTATGGTCCAACCATAATCTTGTCAACCAAATCATCCCAACTGATTGAGGCTGTACATTTCCTTCTGTATAAAGCTTCGAAGGGACTCATCTTAGCTGATGCTTGATACCCATTATTGTATGTGAATTCAACTAAATGTAGATATTCTTCCCACTTAGCTGGTTTTGTTCTTACATACATTCTTAACATATCTTCGATAAATTGATTCGTACGTTATGTTTGCCCATCCGTTTGTGGATGGTAACTTGTGTTGATATTCAAATTAGTAACCAAAGCTGCAAACAATTCTTTCCAAAAATTGGATGTAAATTTAACATCTCTATATGAAATCACCATCGTAGGAATCCCATGCAACCTAAATATTTCTTTCATAAAAATTTCAGGAATATTAATCACTTTGTAAGTATATTTCACAGGTATAAAATGTGCAGACTTACTTAGCTTATCAATCACTACCATAATTGAGTCGTTTTGTCTTTGAGTCTTAGGAAAACCTGTAATGAAGTCCATTGAAATAATTTCTCATTTCCATTCTGGTATAGGCATAGGTTGTAAAAGACTTGTCAGATGTTGATGCTCAAATTTTACTTGTTGACAATCTAAACATTTAGAAAAGTATTCAAATGTTTCACATTTCATATTAGGCTAATACAACTATTTTCTTAAAGATGTTATCATTTTCTGGTGTCCTCGATGACCAAAATATGGAATTTTGTGCAGCTCATCAAGAATCATCATCTTCAATTTAGGAGAATTAGGTACATATAACCTACTTTTGAACCTTAACAACCCACTTTTATCTATACTGAGATCTGTACTGTGAAGATTTAACTCATTTATTTGCAATTGTTCTGTTGTTTTGATGTATTTTTCATCATTTCTGCTTGCAGATTTAATTCTATCCTTAATTTCATTTTTTTCTTTATTGATAATTGCTTCATATAACTCATTAGTTCTCTGACTTTGTGTATCTGTAACTTTATTTTTGTTTCCCTTGATGTGTTGTACTTCAAAATCGAACTCACTTAGAAAGGCCAACCACCTCACGTGTCTTGCATTGAGATCTTGTTGACTGAACAGGTGTTTTACACCACTATTGTCTTTTAGTAATATAAATTTTCTTCCCATTAAATAATGCCGCCACATTTTCAATGCATGAATTACAACTGCTAATTCTAGATCGTGAGTTACGTAGTTTCTTTCATGTTCCTTTAATTTGCGTGATTCATAACGAATGACATGTCCATCCTGTGTTAGTACTCCTCCTAACCATCTTTACTTGCATCCACACAAACTGTAAAATATTTGTATGGGTCTTCCACCTTAAGGATTGGCTCTGTAGTTAACACTCCCTTCAATTTATCAAAACCATCTTGGCATTTTTGAGACCAATTAAATTTCATTCCCTTTTTTTGTAGTGATGTAATAGGATATGCAATTTTGGAAAATCCTTCAATAAACCTATGGTAATAGCTGATAATTCCCATGAATGATATTATGTATGCTACGTCTTTAGGAATAGACCATTCCATAATGGATCTATTTTTTCAGGGTTTACTGCAATACCGTCTTCTGATATTACATGCCCTAAATATTGTATTTTCCTTTGGTAAAAATCACATTTATCAAAATTAGCATACTATTTATGTTCTCTTAGAGTCTGTAATACTATTTTCAAATGTTTTTCATGTTCTTATTTAGTTTTTGAATATATTTATATATCATCGATACAAAACAGTACAAATTTATCCAAACACTGGCTAAATTACCGTTCATCAAGCACATAAAAGTTGTTGGTGCATTAGTAAGTCCAAATGGAATCATTACAAATTCATCATGTCTATAATGTGTTGTAAATGTTGTTTTGTTTATGTCTTCATCCTTTATCCTAACTAGTGATAGCCAGATCTCAAGTCTATCTTAGAGAATATTTTTTCTCCTCCAACCTCATCAAAGAGATCGTTGATTCTAGGTAAAGGGTGGATGTTTTTAAACTTCATTTTATTCAATTGATGATAATCAATACGCAATCTTAGCATTCCATCTTTCTTTTTAACAAACAGAACTGGAGCTCCCCATGGTGAAACACTTGGTCTGATGCATTCTTTATCTAACAGTTACTGTAACTGAACTTTTAGTTCTGTTGCTTTAGGAATACTCATTCTATAAGGTTCCTTTGATACTGGGTCAAATCCAGGTAGTAGATCAATAGAGAAATATATTTCTCTACTTGGAGGTAGTTCTGGTATCTCTTCTATGAATATATCTTTAAATCCCCAAAGGACTGCAAAGTCTTCCAAACTTGGTTTGCTTTCTTTTCCCAAAATATCGGTTACTTGAATAGCATATACTTTGCAACCCTTATTAATAAATTTATTGAATTGCATTGCTAATATTTGTTTAACAAAAGCTATTTCTATGATTCCATGTATTGTTCTCGCCGTATTATTTTCATCATTGTACACAAATGACTTTTCAAAACAATTCAGTATCACTTTATGCCTTTATAACTAGTCTATTCCAATAATTATGTCATACTACCCTAAAGGTAACACATTTAGATTTAACTTTGTATTCTGACCACTTATATTGAGTTCACAATCAGAAACAAATTATGTTACCTTTCTTTTTGTCCCTGTTGCTAATTGTACTAACCAAGATTTAGCATGTTTTACCCTCTTTAACTTGTTCCATTCTACTAAGGTTGGGGTAATATAACTTAAAATAGCTCCTCGATCAATTGGTATAGATACATTATTGTTATGGATTTTACCTTCAACTTCCACAATAGTGGATTGATGATTTGCTTTCCTGCCATCCAAATTTGCATTGATTTTATGAATCCTTCTGCCAATATTTCCAAATGTTGAAGCCTCTTGAAGATTGCAGACTGAAGTTTTTATTGATGGGTTTAAGCGTGGACAATTTCTCCACAGGTGGGGTTCTCCACACTCCCAACATTTCAACGGTTCTCTGGGACTATCCACTATCTTCTTGAATTTCAAATTAATTGGTTTATTTCCCCCTTGTGTATGTAATGTGTTAGAGGGATAGTCCTTCCTTTGGAATCCTTTAGTCATGTTACAGAAAGGAGACAGTTGGAAACCTTTCTTCCATTGATTCAATTTATCATGATTCTTATCTTTCCATGCCTTAGGAGTTTCATATCATGTTTATACTTCTCATAACACATGTGACATCCTTGAAAGTTATTTGAAAATTAAATTCCAAGTTGAAATTAGAAATAAATTTCCATTTATGGAAAATCCGAATTTAGAAATAAATTTCCATTTATGGAAAATACGAATTTAGAATTGTGGATTATGTAATTATTATTTTATGACTGTTGGGAAAAGATTTGACTTACCCAACTATCATATTATATTGGACACATGTATGAGACAAAAATTTTAATAAATTAAATGCTGGAAGACAAACGGAACAACCAGGTTAAAAATAGTTGACCATGATTCCATGAGTTGGGAACATGTTTGAGTTAACTCAGAGCTGATTTTTACAAGTGGCAGATGTTGAATTTGACCACTAGAAACCCCTAAAAATCAAGGATTTCTAAAGCTGCAAATTTCCCCAAGGAGGGAAAGAAATGGAAAGACCTAGGCACAATATATATACAACATATGTGGGAGGCATGATGTTGCTTAGTATGTTGGGGGATTGAGAACTGTTTCACTGTTATGAGCACATATGGTGTGAGACAAAGCATTTATGATCTATTGATTGTAATAGTAGCTAAGGAGGATCATTCAATTATCCCTTATGGACTCATGGTCAGGCTAGGGGGTGATCAGGACAAGTGATCGTGGCTATTATGTTTCTACGGTTGGGTGGAGCATGGTTGTTCCATTTTTTTTCCTAGCATTATATTTTTCATGTATGTATCTCAACTGTGTATTCAAATTGTTGATGTTTTATTATTGATTTTATACAATTGATGCCATACCTTATATTATTATACTTAGAGACAAAATCTATTGAAGTGAACTGTATAGCCATATTAATTTGTGTGGTTTGTCGTTGTGTAATAATATCTGTAGCGGTATGTTATTATTATATATATATATATATATATATATATATATATATATATATATATATAAGTGAAAACAAATTGTATTGTATTTCTGCTATTATGCTGAGTAAAAAGAATAAAAGTCTCAATACATGTTTTATCTATTTATAAAAGAAATACATCTGATACAGTAGATCATAGGTTACTTGACAAAACTATATACATATCAATAATGGCCAACAGTTCGTAGACCAAAATGTTACAGTTTGAGTTCCTTAAACACCTGAACTCCATAGCTAGTCTAAACAAAAATTTAAAGGACTACACAAAATTGTCCGCGAGTGCATGCAATGACTGATGGAAGAAGATGGAACCCACATACCTTTTGTGGACAGGTTGTGCGCTTCACCAAGTCCATTGGTTGTTCTTCCAACCTGTAATAGAGGCATACAATATAATTAGTAACTTACTAATGTATGAACTATTAAAGGATGAAACAAATAAAATAATCAAAGTATACTTGTCTTGGATTTTGATGGCATATTGAAGTACCGTTGTTGCCTTGTGAAGTCGTCAACCCAAGACCAAGGAAGGGAAGTGGGTGCATTTTAATCTGATGGGTTCCCTCACAAGACAAAGGGACCCATCATCAATCGACATATCTGAGAAATTGTTTTAATTGTGGAAATAATAATACTAAACAAAACTCTGAATTAAGTTCTATAACTTAATACTCTGTAATTTTATAAAATTATAGAGAGCGGATATAATACAGACTCTACACAAGAGAAGGGTTTTAATAATTCCATAATATTACTTCGAAGAAAAGTTTCAAAAGAAAACCCATACGAAGAGCCAAAGAATACTGTGGTGAGGTTAGTAAATTAAACAAAACATAACTTTCACATTACACAGATGAATTTTTCTATAAGGGTGATGCTTGCAGCAATTATAAAAATTAAGCAATAATTTTGAAGGAAAGATGAGACCTTTAGTAATAATCTAACCCATAAGTTAAAATTAAGTTATGCAAAGCATATTAAAATAAAAACCTGTGAATTTATGGCCTTGACTTTAACGAGGATATGCCAATGCAAGCAAGTATCGAATTTCAACCTGTAATAGACCAAGAAGACGTATGCGAGCATCGGACCTAGTCTGAGATGAATCGAGGAACCGTGTTTTAAAACCAGCGAGGATTCTTAATTTCACATGGGAGGATTTGGACAATAGAAATAAACATAGGACGCTGTTGAATGGTCATAAGTATCCTAACTATGATGGAGCACATTCTTTTTCTTGACATAGATATTCTATAATCGGTGAATATATAGGAGGAACATCATTGTTAAATTTTCAACGAACAAGGGTTTCTTGCACCATAAAATACAGAGTGCATTTTTATATAGAGTGAAAATTAATCGAATATTTCGACCAAACAGAGGAATGAAAGTACATTACTATTTAGCGCATGACTTCAGCCACAACCTTCCCAATAGGTCTCAAGACTGATGGATAATTTTCCTTACACAGTAATCCTCCAGTCAAGGGTGACGATGTTATGTCCTCTACACAGACCTGAAACTAAAACAAAAATATTTGCAGATGGTTTAAACTTTGAGTAGGGTTTCTAACCATGGGTAAATGAGGAAGGATCCAAAAGGGTTATGAACTTTGGAGACCAATAGTGAGTAGAAAATAAACATAGAAACCCCTCGAACCAGATGATAAAACTTGCTCCCAAGAGAAAGTATTTAATCTAGAGGAGTATCGGAGAGAAATGTATAAGGGTAAAATTATAATATGATATCAACTCTCACCACAAAGGAAAGCATGGAGTATGCGACAGTGAAAATCAAGGAGATATCAGTATACAGACATAGGAAGAATTACTCAGAGGAGGTTTATACACCACAAAGAACATTGTGACACAATAATACATTGCATAGGAAAAACGTTGGCATAAAGAACAAACTGTACAGAGGGAAGTTGAATAGACATAATGCATTATAGAGAAAACAGTTTGGCATAGATAACACATTGTAGAGAGAACGTTTTTAACCTAAATAAAATCTTTCACCGAAATATTTGGGTGTAAATAATATAGGCGTAAATAATATGATACATAGAGAATGTGTCTTACCATGCACAAAGAGAGAAAGCTTGAGAATAGTAGCCACCGCGCTTGTGGAAAACCTGCTAAACACCCCAATGCTACCATTCTCCACAGAGCCAAACAATACTACTGTCGCAGAAGAAAAACCACAGAGAAAAAATATGCAAGGGGAATAATTGTGAGGGGGTAACGACACCTCGTGCCTCTTGGTAGTAGATAATAACAAAAAGTACGCCACCCATACCATTCCATGTGAAACCAACTAAAGTGGAAAACCCATAGTGGGAGTTTTCCTGTAATTTCAAGCCTGGAGAGTACGAGTGGTCTGTCACCATTAATGGACCTGACCTATCTTGAATGACACATATGTGATAGACTAGGTTCATACCGTCCTAACACCCTCCACCTTTATGTTTTTACAAACCACTTAAAGGCTATGAATACATGTAACTTTGGATAATTGGTTATGTTAATAGGGTTATGACTATATTTCTATATGATTATCGTAAGTTTTTGACATGGTATATTGCTATAAAATGTCATAAACCCTAGCACATAGGTCCTAGATTTAGATGGTCATGACCCTAAGTTCAATCCTATGGTCGCTAATGTTTAACTCTTGAGATTATGAAGTATATCGTTTACATGTTTTATAATCATAGTTTTTACCTATTATAAATTGGATCACTTGATTTATTCCTGGGCCATGGAACTTGAAAGGCCTAGCCACTAAGAAATCAATGTTATAATTTTAATTATAGTAGCGACGCTACGATGAAGCATAATAATAAATGATGTGTTGATTTTAAATCTCTTTCAACCATTTTAGAATGGGTCATGATAATGGAATACAATTTCAATGTATATAATTATTTGATTAAGATATATAACAAATTACCTTTTTGTGTAACGAACAATTTGTTATGCATAATGGACTTTAGTTTTTTTTCCCGAACATATTTATTGTTACAAAGATAAAAAAAAATTCTATTGTGAAAATGTTAGCACAAAATGAAGAAGGAGACAGACGTGAGGAGATTCAAAACCAAGAACTTTCGAGAGACCCATAACATAATAGTGAAGGGAGTTCAACACTCAAGTCTTGGAAACGATGAGAAACCTCATCATGGAATTACAAGTATTTAAAGCATATAACGAAAATTTGAAGAAAGCACATGAAGACCAGCTGGAAATACATGAAATGTTGATACAAAGTATAGTAACAAAGAAGAGCCCAAAAGACAATGAAAGAGAAGAATAGGTCAACAAAAATTCCTCTAAGAACTCTGGTCATGAAACAAAAAAAGAGGGTAGTTCTTTCGAAGACCCACACATGACATAAAACAAAGCATCTATAGGAAGAAAAATAAAACAAGTACACCGCCTAAAAGGTGAGTTCAAAAATATAAAACCCTCCACCTTCGATTGAGAATCTAAGACTGGTGAGGAAGCTGAAACATGGTTGTTAGACACTAAGAAATACTTTCATATTTATAATTACTCTAGTAATATGAATGTTATAATGACCATCTATAACTTAAAAGGAAAAGCTAGTATCTAGGGGAAAGACATGAAATTAGCCAGGGGATTGAAAGAAAAACGAATGGAATGGTCAGAATTCAAAAGATATCTCAAGAAGAAGTACTTATCAAAAAGTTATTACGAAAGAAAAACTAAGGAATTTTACGAACTACGACTAGGACAAATGGCCATGGACAGTCTGATAAATAAATTCCTAGATATGTTGAGGTTTGTTGCATACATCAAAGAAGATAAGGTAAATATACAAAGTTTCTTAAGTCGTCTACCACAGTCGTACAAGGACTGAATTGAATTTGAAAATCCCAAGTCTTTAAATGAAGTGTTTATAAAGGCTTGAATGTGCTATGATGAGTACAAACAAAGATATGAAATTCCCAAGGCATGGAAAGACAAGAAATAGGATAGAATGAATTAGCGTAAGAAATGTTTCCAACCATCCCCTTTCTGTAACATGGAAAAAGGTTTTCAAAGGAACGACTATCATTATAATACACAGAATGCCCAAGGGGGAAATAAACAAGTTAATCTAGGATTCAAGAAGGTAGGGGACAACCCCAGAGAACCATTGAAATGTTGGGAGTGTGGGGAACCCCACCCGAGGAGAAATTGTCCACGCTTAAATCCCATGACAAGAACTTCAGTCCATAACCTTCAAGAGGCTTCAACAGTTGGATACATTGGTAGAAGCATGCATAAGACCAATGTATCTTTGGATGGAAGACAGACAAATCATCAATCCACTATTGTGGAAGTTGAAGGGAAAATTCATTTCAATAATGTTTCTATACTAATTGATCCAGGAGCTAGTCTAAGTTATATTACTCTAGCTTTAGTAGAATTGAACAAGTTAAAGAAGGTAAAACATGCTAAATCCTGGTTAGTACAACTAGCAACAGGGACCAAAAGAAAAGTAACATATTTTTTATTATTTATTTATTTATTTATTTTTTATTTTTTATATTTTTTTTTTTCTGATTGTGAACTCAATATAAATGGTCAAAGTACAAAGTTAAATCTGAACATATTACCTTTGGGGTCTTATGATATAATTATCAGAATGGACTGGTTAGAAAAACATAAAGTGATATTATTTTTTTACGAAAAGTTGTTTGTGTATAAATATGAGAATAATACAGTCAGAACAATACAAGGAATCAGAAAACTGGTTTCTATTAAGAAAATATCAGCAATGCAATTTAAGAAATGTATTAACAAAGGTTGTCAAGTATATGTTGTTCAAGTAACTAATCTCCTAGGGGAAGAAAGAAAACCCAGTTTAGAAGACTTTGCAGTCCTACGTGGGTTCAAAGATGTATTTGTAGAAGAAATACTAGACCTTCCCCCAAGGAGAGATAGATTTCTCCATCGATCTAGTACCTGGATATGTCCCGGTGTCCAAGGCACATTATAGAATGAGTATAACCGAATTAAAAGAACTGAAAATGAAGTTACAAGAACTGTTAGATAAATATTATATTAGAACAAGTGTTTCACCCTAGGGAGCCCAAAATTTATTTGTTAAAAATAAATATGGAACTTTGAGACTGCGCATTGATTATCGACAATTGAATAAAATGATGATTAAGAATACATATCCTTTACCTATAATTAATGATCTCTTTGACTAGGTTGGAGGAGCAAAGATATTCTCTAAGCTAGATCTGACGTCTGGTTATCACCAAGTCAGGATAAAGGACAAAGATGTAAATAAAGCAACATTTAGAACACGTTATGAACACTATGAATTTGTAGTGATCCTATTCAGACTTCCTAATGCATCAACAACCTTTATGTTCTCAATGAATAGTATATTTAACCAATATCTAGATAAATTTGTGCTGGTTTTTATCGATGATATTTTAGTTTATTAAAAAATTGAAGAAGAACATGAAGAGCATCTGAAAGTAGTACTAGAGACTTTAAGAGAACATAAGTTATACACTAAATTTGGTAAGTGTGATTTCCAGCAAAGAAAGATACAATATTTAGGGCACGTAATATCAGAAGATGGTATTGCAGTGGACCTAGAAAAGATTAAAGCCATTATGGAATGGCCTATTCCTAAAGATGTAGCAGACATAAGGTCATTTATGGGGATTACCAATTATTATCGGAGGTTCATCGAAGGATTTTCCAGAATTGCATACCCGATTACATCATTACAAAAAAAGGGAATAAATTTTAATTGGTCGCAAAAGTGTCAAGACAATTTTGATAAACTAAAAGGACGATTAACTACAACACTTGTCCTAAAGGTAGCAAATCCAGATAAAGAATTTACAGTTTGTGTAGATGAGAGTAAAGAGGGATTAGGAGGTGTGATAACACAAGATGGACATATTATCTGTTATGAATCACGTAATTGAAAGAACATGAACGAAACTATGTGACTCACAATTTAGAATTAGAAGTTATGATTCATGCATTAAAAATGTGGTGACATCATTTAATGGGAAGGAAATTTTTGTTACTAACCGACAACAGTGGCGTAAAACATTTGTTCAATCAACCAGATTTCAATGAAATACAAGAGAGATGGTTGGTCTTTTTAAGTGAGTTCGATTTTGAAGTACGACACATCAAGGGTAAAGAGAACAAAGTTGCATATGCACTAAGTCAGAGAACTAGTGGAATTTTTGTAATAATTATTAGCAAAGCAGAAAATGACATTGAACAAATAATAAAATCTGCAAGCATTAATGATGAAAATTACATCAAAACAATAATAGAATTACAAGGAAATGAAATAAGTATGAACAAAGAAGATCTAAGTATAGATAAGAATGGGCTATTAAGGTTCAAGAACAAGTTATATGTACCTAACTCTGCTGATCTAAAGACGACAAATCTTGATGAGCTGCACAAAAAACCATATTCCAGTCATCGAGGATACCAAAAAATGATAACAACACTAAGGAAACTGTTTTATTGGCCTAACATGAAAAACGAAACAACTGAATATTTGTCTAAATGTTTAGATTGTCAACAGGTGAAGGTTGAGCATCAACATCCAACAGGTTTGTTACAACCTTTGTCTATACCAGAATGGAAATGGGAATTTATTTCGATGGACTTCATCACATGTTTTCCTAACAATCAAAGACAAAATGACTCCATTATGGTAGTGATTGATAAACTAAGTAAATATGCACATTTTATACCTGTGAAATCTACTTACAAACCGATTAATATCACTGATTTTTTTATGAAAGAAATTTTTAGGTTGCATGGAATTCCTAAATGGTGATTTTAGATAGAGATTTCAAATTTACATCCAATTTTTGGAAAGAATTGTTTGTAGGTTTGGATACTAATTTGAATTGCAACACAAGTTAACAAATGGGTAGACTGAATGAACAAATTAAATTATCGAAGATATGTTGCGAATGTACGTAAGAAAAAAACCAACTAAGTGGCAAGAGTATATGCACTTAGTTCAAATCACTTACAATAATGGTTATCATGCATCAACTAAGATGAGTCCCTTTGAAATATTATATGGAAAGAAAAGCACAACCCTGATCATTTGGGATAACCTAGTTGACAGGATTATGGTGGGACCAAAAATGCTACAGGAAATGGAAAGAATGGTAAAAAGGGTACAACATAAATTGAAAGAGGCACAAGACCGATAAAAAGATATGCAGATCTAAAAAGAAGACATCAAGAATTCAAAATTGGGGAACATGTATATCTAAAAGTAAAAGCAAGAAGAATATCCCTAAAGCTAGGAAGTTGTTCCAAGTTGGTGCTAAGATTTTGTGGCCCCTTAAAGATTTTAACTCAAATTGGACCTATGGCATATCAACTGGCACTTCTTGAAAATTGAAAAGTTCATAATGTTTCTCATGTTTCGTTATTGAAAATATATATTCATGATCTTACTCACATCAGTGATTGGAACATGGTATAGGTGGAACCAAAAGGTAAGTTTCAAGTGGAACCTCCATGCATTCTGGACAAGAAAGAAACGATACTTTGGAACAAAGCCATCACCCAGGTAAAGGTGCAATGGAATCTCTTTAGACCTGATGGGGCCACTTGGGAATTGGAAGAAGATATACAGATATCTTATCCAATCCTGTTCTGAGAGATGGTTGAACACTGAGGACAATTTTTTACTTAAGGGGGGGATGATGTGACATCCTCAATTTATTTGAAAAGTAAATTCCAAGTTGAAATTAGAAATGAATTTCCATTTATGGAAACTCTAAATTTAGAAATAAATTTCCATTTATGGAAAATATGAATTTAGAATTTTGGATTATGTAATTATTATTTTATGACTGTTGGGAAAATATTTGACTTACCCAATTGTCCTCTTTTATTGGACATATGTATGAGACCAAATTTTTAATAAATTAAATGCTGGAAGACAAATGGAACAACTAGGTTAAAAATAACTGACCATGATTCCATGAGTGGGGAACATGTTTGAGTTAACTCAGACCTGATTTTTACAAGTGGCAGAAGTTGAATTTGACCACTAGAAGCCCCTAAAAATCAAGGATTTGTAAAGCTGTGAATTTCCCCAAGGAGGGAAAGAAATGGAAAGACATAGGCATAAGATATATACAAAATATGTGGTAGGTAGGACGTTGCTTAGTATGTTGGGGGATTGAGAACTATTTTTCTATTATGAGCACATATGGTGTGAGGCAAATCATTTTCTGATATGTTCATTGTGACAATATTTAAGGAGGATAGTTCAATTCTCCCTTATGGACTCATGGTCTAGCTAGGGGGTGATCAGGACAAGTGATCATGGTTGTTTTGTTTCTACGGTTGGGTGGAACATGGTTGTTCCATTTGTTTTACTAGCATCAACTTTTTCAGATATGTATCTCAACTGTGTATTCAAATTGTTGATGTTTTATTATTGATGTTCTACAATTGATTCCATGCCTTATATTATTATACTTAGAGGCAAAATATGTTGAAGTAAACAATATAGCCATATTAGTTTGTGTGGGTTTCCACTGTGTAATATATATATATATATATATATATATATATAAGTGAAAACGAACCGTATTGTATTTATGTTATTATGCTGAGTAAAAATAATAACACTCTCAATACATGTTTTATCTATTTATAAAAATAAGACATTTGATATAGTAGATCATAGGTTACAATAGACCAAAATGTTACAGTTTGAGTTCCTTAAACTCCAGAACTCCATAACTAGTCTAAACATAAATTTAAAGGACTACATAAAACTCTCAGTGAGTGCACACAATGACTGATGGAAGAAGATGGAACCCAAATATCTTTTGTGGAAAGGCCGCACACTTCACCAAGTGCATTGGTTGTTCTTCCAACCTGTAACAGAGCCATAGAATAGAATTAGTAACTTACTAATGTATGAACTATTAAAAGATGAAACCGATAAAAGAATCAAAATATACTTATCTTGGATTTTGATGGCATATCAGGAGTACCCTCACTGCATTGTGAAGCCATCAACCAAAGACCCAGGAAGGGAAGTGGGTGCGTTTTCATCTGATGGGTTCCCTCACAAGCAAAGGGACCCATCATCAGTTGACATATATGAGAAATTATTTCACTTGTGGAAATAATAATACTAAACAAAAATCTAAATTAAGTTTTGTAAATTAATACCCTTTAAGTTTATAAAATTATAGAGAGAAGATATTATACAAACTGTACACAAGAGAAGGGTTTTAATAATTCCATAATATTACTTCAAAGAAAATTTTCAAAAGAAACCCCATACAAAGAGCCAAATAATACTATGGTAAGGTTAGTAAATTAAACAAAAAACAACTTTCACATTACACAGATGAATTTTTCGATAAGGGTGGTGCTTACGACAAGTATAAAAATTAAACAATAATTTTGAAGCAAAGATGAAACCTTGAGTAATAATCTAACCCATAAGTTAAAATTAAGTTACGCAAAGCGTATTAAAAGAAATCCCTGCAAATTTTTGGCCTCGTCTTTAATGAGGATATGAAAATGCATGCAAGTATCGTATTTCAACCTATAATAGACCAAGAAGACATATGTGAGCATCATAACTAGTCTGAGATTGACGCAGACGCACCCTCTGCCTTGGAAAAGGCCTCTGCACTGACCTCCCGATCTTTAAGGATCGTTCTAATTTTTCTCTCAAGCTGGAGTGGCTCCTTCGATTCTCCACTGGAATCTCTATTAAAATTGACCCATAGGTATTTTGGCTCCTTGCAACCTCTAGGCCCGATCGTTGTTCTCTTCACGACAGGAAAATAAAAATCAAGATTCGGGGTTTCACAATCCCCAATGTCGCAAACCTTTTGTTTCCCGATTTCCTGATCTCTAATATCCCGATATGCTCCCACTTTCGCTAGTCTCCGGGATAAAATTTTGGGTCCATATGACCTTCCTTTATATGACCACAGTCCTATCACCTTTCGGGATTTCGGGATTTCTGATGTCGAAAAATATGTGACCTCTTGTCCTTCGGATCCCCGATTCTCCGAATCCCGATATGACGTCACTGGGAACCCCTTTTTGACTTAGACACAATCAACGGTCATGATCATCTACTAAACCAATGGCTATGGATCTCCCTCGAGAACTTCACAATTTCAAATGCTGAAATGCATTTGTCTTTGATTTCCCCGATCTCTCGAATTCTGATTTCCCGATATGACTTCCTTTTTCGGGACTTCCCCCGAAAAGTCGAGATTGTTGCCACGCATCCTTAAAGATGGACGGTCCTCGTCATCTTCGGGGTTTTCACCGTGGAGATTCCCGATTCCCCATTATGACGAGATGATGTCAATTGGGACCCCTAATGGAGCTTTCCTCCTTTCGGGATTTCAGACTTCGCAACTCTGAAATGCAAGTGTTTCCTGTCTTCAAGATCCGTGAAATGCCGAACCCTGTCTTCTTCGGATTTCCAACATGCGTCCCAAATGGATGGACGGTTCTGATTAAATCTTGGACTTCGCTAACTGCAAAGACAAAACACTCACTTATGTGAGTCTCGATGATCGAATCTTCGATTTGGGTAATCACACAACACGTGTCCTTCCTGAGATCCACGACTGTGTTCCTTTCACTGTTTCGGGACTCAAAGGGTCTCGGACTCATGGTCTCTAAACTTCCAATATGCCGATGGTTCTCGATCTCTGCCACGTGTTCCAACAGATGGACGACTCTGATTTGTATCGAGGTTTTCACTATGGATTTACTCGATCTCTTGTCCACAGGATTTCCAATTTCTTGAACCCCGACACCTCGATATCCCGATACCTTTCGGGACCTTCGCTCGCTTGAGAGGGTTTAAACCCTGTGCAACTCCTGTCAGATCAGAAAACTGATGGGTAACTAGGTGAGGATCCATGGCTCATGATCTCCTAAGCTTGAACTCTGGACGCGGCTGTAACCTCCTCACTCCTTTATCGGATCGGACGGCTGGTGGGATTTCGATAATTCTCCACACGAGATTCTAACCGTTTGTTCCTTTCTCCCTGATGATTCCTACGAAGTAAATCAAGGATTCCTTCCTGGGATTATCCACCTGTGAAAAAAAACTTCGATGCCTTCTAATCACTCAATATGCACCAACTCCTTGTGTTGCCTTCAATAGTTTCAAAGGTTTTATCCTTCCTGAGCCTTCACACAACTCCAAGTCTTAAAGAAGACCCTTGCACGCACTCCTTGCGGCAACCTCCAAACACTTAAAGTGTTGAATGCTCTTCGACCTTGCGCACGCTCTGCAGCAACAGTCTCTCAATACCTTGCTTAGGTTTGAAACTCTGAGATTTTCCTCAGCCTGCACACTCCTTGCACGGCTCTTGTGCCTGTCTGCACATTTGTGTGAATATGATAACAAACGCTATCTCTCCTGAGCTTTCAGAGACGAACCTTGGAACCTTCTGTCAATGCACTCCTTGCGGACAATTCAACTGCACTCCTTGCAGGAACTCTTACTCAGACAGAGAAACAATTGAAACTCATTTCACTTCCCTTTCCTCTCAGATTTCAAACATTCAACAAGAAATCATTCATACATAGCATAAAAGAAATTGCATGACAGAAAGAGAAAAACATTCATGAGCATAAAATTCAAATATGCATACACAAAGAATATATGAACACCATGAGTCTGAATCATAGTTTCTTTGTATTAATTCAGAACTTCTGTACATGGGGTCTGCTACACAGCTCTTTGCTTCTCTTCTCTGCTCTTTTCATCTACTCCTTCTTCCTTTTATGTTACAATACACAATGAGGGTGTCTATATCCGTTTTCCCTCCACTCCTAAAACTATCTCATCAGAGAATTCAAAGCTACCTACTAACATAAATGCTTTCTACCTACTATGGACGAGAGCGGATCGCTCAAGGTCCTTTACAATATATAAGTACGCCTCTCCTTAACTATCACATTTAAGTTTGGTGCATCCAATCTTCAAAAGATTTTTTTAAACAATTTATCATGTGCTCAAAATGTGTTGGCACTTGCCCCATGCTCGCTTGATGTTGGCGATGCTCCCGCATCATACTCCCTCACTTGAAAAATTTCATGGGCTCCTGTCCATGAGCTCTCGGACGGTCTGTCCATGCTTCTGAATCTCTGTTTCATTCTCCTAGCTGGCATCTTCAATTGGATGTCCCTTCCACTTGAACAAGTATTCAAAGTACTATTTTCTTTTGGTCTTCTTGCTAATTCTTTTGTCTAGTATGCTTTCTATCTGTGGCTTTTCTGCAACTAGCATCTACTTTTTCCAGTGAACCCATGACTGTTCATCATTTGTTCTTGCTTCCTCAGCTTTGTATGGGTACAAATATGAGACATTGAATATCGGAGAAATTCCGATCCCATCGGGTAATTCAATCTCATAATCATTTTCCCCAAATTTCTTCAAGACCCTACATGGTTCGATCTTCTTCATCTTCAGTTTGTTATATGCCCCTCTTGGGAACCTTTCCTTTCTCAAATGTGATAGAATCAAATCACCAACCTCAAACTGAAGTTGTCTCTTGTGTTGATCTACTCTACGCTTATACTCCTGGTTTGAATTCTGTAAACGCTCCTTCACCTGACTGTGAAGTTCCTTTATTGCCTCTGTGAAATCTTCTGCACTAGCGCTCCTAGTTCCATTCAGTTCTGTATCCCTCAACTCAGAAATCCCTCTCCGTAGTATGCCATAAATAATCTAAAATGGACTCTACCTTGTGCTTCTGTTAATTGAGTCATTATACACAAACTTTGCCTGTGGTAATATGTTGTCCCACTGGCTGTGGTGTTCTGTCACCAAGCTCCTCAGGAAGTCTCCCAGACTCCTATTTACCACTTCTGTTTGTCCATCCGTCTGAGGATGATAAGCTGAACTAAATGATAAGTTAGTTCCTAGCTTCTTCCACAACGTCCTCCAAAAGTTTCCTACAAACTTCGTATCTCTATCCGAAACTATGCTCCTTGGTAAGCCATTAAGTCGAATGACTTCTTTGAAAAACAGGTTCGCAATGTGAGTTGCGTCGTTGGTTTTATGACATGGAATGAAATGTGACATTTTAGAAAATCTATCCACCACCACAAAAATTGAGTCAAAACCTCTTTGTGTTCTTGGAAAACCCAATATAAAATCCATGCTGACTGCATCCCATGGCCTCTCAGGTATGGGCAATGGTTGATAAAATCCATCATTTTGCCTCCTTCCTTTCGAATGTTGACAAATTATGCATCTGTCCACAAATATTTTGACTTCTGCTCGCATTCACGACCAAAAGTATGACTCATTCAGTTTTTCAAATGTCTTGTCATGACCGAAGTGTCCGGCCAATCCTCCACTGTGTTTCTCCTTCAACAAATTCTCCCTCATGGAGCATTTTGGAATACAAAGCTGATTTCCCTTAAACAACAATCCTTCCTGGATCATGTATTCTGCCCATTTGCTTTTATCTCTGAGAACTAGATTCTCAACTGCTTCATATGCCTCTTTAAAATCTAGATCACCTGCGTACATGTCCCTGAGATCATCAAAACCCAATGATTTGACCTTGAATTCCTGCAACAATAAACACTTTCTGCTCAAAGCATCAATAAATTTGTTAGCAGTACCAGAAATATGTTTAATCACAAAAGTGAAATTTTGCATATATTCAACCCATTTAACATGTCTCTGATTCAACTTCTCCTGTTGGGTCACAAACTGTAGTGCATGATTGTCACTGTACAAGATAAACTCCTTCGAGATTAAGTAATGCCTCCATTTCTTCAATGCCTGGATGATAGCATAAAATTCCTTGTCATATGTGAAGTACTTCACCTTCGCTTCATTCAGCTTCTCGCTGAAATACGCTATCGACCCATCTTCTTGACTTAAGACTACCCCTATTGCAAATCCACTTGCATCGCATTTCACTTGAAATGTCTTTTGGAAATCCGGCAACACCAAAATTGGTTGTTCCGTTATTTTTCTCTTCAACAGATTAAAACTCCTTTCAGCCTCTTCTGTTCAGTGAAAAGACTTATGTCTTTTCTTCACTGTATCCATCATTGCTGCACTAATTCCACTGAAATTCCTGATGAATTTTCGGTAGAAACTAGCTAATCCATGAAAACTCCTCACCTCAAATATGTTCTTCGGTGATGGCCAATTCTTAATCACTTACACCTTATCTGGATCCATCCTCAACTTGTCTACAGATATAACGAATCCCAAATAAATGAGCTCTGTCTTCATGAATGAGGATTTCTTCATGTTTATCAACAACTTTTCCTATTGTAGCCTCTTCATTACTGTAGCCAAATGTTTCAAGTGTTCAGTCTCTGTTTTGTTGAAAATCAATATATCATCAAGATATACGATAACAAATTTTCCGATGAAATCTTTCAGGACTTCATTCATTAATCTCATAAAAGTACTTGCCGCATTTGTTAAGCCAAATGGCATAACAATCCATTCATACAACCCTTCATTAGTCTTGAAGGTTTTTTTCCATTCATCACCTTCCCTCATACGAATCTGGTGATAACCACTTTTTAAATCAATCTTTGAAAAAAAATTTGCTCCACTCAAGCAATCCATCAGGTCATCCATCCTTGGCAATGGAAACTTGTACCTGATGGTTATCTTGTTGATCGCCCTCGAGTCAGTACACATCCTTCAGCCTTCGTCTTTCTTCAGACTGAGTACTGTCGGAACAACACATGGACTCAAGCTTTCTTTAACCAACCCCTTGTCCAACAACTCCTGGACTTGTCTTTTGACGTCTTCATTCTCCCGCGGCGTTAATCTGTATGCTATTTTTTTTGGTAAACTGGCTCCAGGTATGAGATCAATATGATGACTCACTCTCTTGATTGATGGTAACGAATGAGGTAGTTCGTCCACTACTATGTTAGCGAACTCTCCTAGCAGTTCTTGAACCTCTTCTGGTAGATCATCTATCCTTGTGTTGGTTAAAACAATCGTTGGCTTCCTGACCACAATGAATTGTGGTTCCTCCTTCTTCTTGACCTCATTAAGGAGTTCCTTCCCACTCATGAGAAGTACAATGTTACTTACTTCCGGTTTCACCTCCTTATCTTTGATTGGAAGTAACATGTGAGTTCTCCCATTCTTTTCTAGGGTGTATGTATTCATGCTCCCATCATGAATCACATTTCTGTCATATTTCCACGGTCTACCCAGCAATAGATGAAAAATATCCATAGGAATAACATCACAGAGTATCTTATCATTATATCCTCCTATCTTAAATTCAACTAAACATTGCTTAGTGACATTTAACCGATGTCCCTTTTGTAGCCATGAAACTCTATATGGACTTGGATGTTCACTCGTCTCCAGCTCCAGCTTTTCTACCATCTCTGTTGAAACGAGATTATCTATGCTACTACTGTCCACAATGACCTTGCATACCCTATCCTTGGTTTTAGAAGCAGTCCGAAAAGGTCTATTTCTTTGGGATGAGCTCTCCACCTCCTTCTCTGGTGTTAAGAGAACTTTTCGCATCATCAACGATCTTCCGCCTTCAGCATCTTCTACCTCAACATCTCACCTTTGTGCTTCGGCGATGTGAGTCTCTCCACCCTCTTTCTTTTTATCTGGACATTCATAAGATTTGTGTCCATTCTTTCCACATGTGAAGAATTTTATTACTCCACCTCTTCCTCTTCCTCTACCTCTAGTACGAGGAAAAGTATTATTATCAGCATAATATCCTCTCTGCTCAGTATGTTGTCCTCTCTGTTCATCATATCGTCCTCGCTGTGAGCTCCCACCTCTCTCAGTTTGAGTCTGAGGTTTCTTCCAGTCCTCCTTGGGTTTCAGATTTTTATCTTGGACAATTGATTTTCCCCTGGCTTGACTTCTTCCTCGGCCTCTTTGACCCTGCTTTCGGCTCAGCTTCTCCTCAGCCTTTAGAGCCATCTGATAAGCATCTTCCACCGTTTGGATGGTTAACATGCTCATCTCATCCTGAATATCATATCTCAGGCCATTCATGTACCTGGCAACCTTTTCATCATCGCTTTCCCGATGACCTGCCCTAATGTTCAACCTGTAGAATTCTTCAGTATATTCCTTCACTGTCATCAACTTCTGTCTCAAATTTTTCATTATTCGAAACAGAGTAATTTGGTAATCTCTGGGAATGAATTTTGCCTTCATCTTCGCAATCATCCTATCCCAACTCTTGATTTTTTTCTTGCCTTTGCAGTGTCTGTCAGCTTATAGTTCATCCCACCACAATGCTGCATGTCCCTTCAATCTCGTGACAACATGCTTGACCTTCTTGTCTTCCTCGACATCTTCATAGTCAAAGTATGTGTCCAGGGCTCTAATCTAGTCTATAAGCTCCTCTACATCCATATTTCCCTCATAAATGGAATGTCCATTTTCGCTCTTGCACCCATTCTTGCAATAGCTCTAATCAAACGTTCATTTGCGGCATCTTCAGCTACAACTCCCTCTTCTTCATGTCCAGTATCATCTTCATTTTTGGACTCACCGATATCTCCTACATCAGCTATGCGCCTTTGTCTTATCTCCATGTCCACAAGTCTGGCACGTATGTTATGCAGATCTCTTTCTACTTCTAGATTCTGCACCTGCCTACCCCTTCCTCTAGACATTTCCCTTTCCTTTTCCGGATTGGGTGATTGTCTATCCCTCCTTCTTGGTGGCATGGTGAATTTTCCTTTTCTTTGCTACATAAGCAAAGAACCTTTCTGCGCTCTGATACCAAAACTGATGCTGCCCGCACCCTCTGCCTCGACAAAGGCCTCTGCGCTGACCTCCCGGTCTTTAAGGATCGTTCTAATTTTTCTCTCGAGTCGGAGTGGCTCCTTCGATTATCCACTAGAATATCTATTAAAATTGACCCACAAGTCTTTCAGATCCTTGCAACCTCTAAGCCCGATCGTCGTTCTCTTCATGACAGGAAAATTAAAATTCGAGATTAGGGGTTTCACAATCCCTGATGTCACAAACCTTTTGTTTCTCGATTTCCCGATATCTAATATCCCGATATTCTACCACTTTTGCTAGTCTCCGGGCTAAAATTTTGGGTCCATACAACCTTCCTTTATATGACCGTAGTCCTATCACCTTTCAGGATTTCAGGGTTTCTTATGTCGAAAAATATGTGACCTCTTGTCCTCCGGATCCCCGATTCTCTGAATCCCGATATGACGTCACTGGGAACCCCTTTTTGATTTAGACACAATCAACGGTCGTGATCATCTACTAAACCAACGGCTCCGAATCTCCCTCGGGACTTCACGATTTCAAATGCTGAAATGCATTTGTCTTTGATTTCCCCGATCTCTCGAATTTCGATTTCCCGATATGACTTCCTTTTTCGGGACTTCCCCCGAAAAGTTGAGATTGTTGCCACGCGTCCTTAAAGATGGACGGTCCTCGTCTTCTTTGGGGTTTTCACCGTGGAGATTCCTGATCCCCCGTTATGATGATATGACGTCAACTGGGACCCCTAATGGAGCTTTCCTCCTTTTGGGATTTTAGACTTCGCAACTCTGAAATGCAAGTGTTTCCTGTCTTCAAGATCCGCGAAACGTCGAACCCCGTCTTCTTCGGATTTCCGACACGCGTCCCAAATGGATGGATGGTTCTGATTAAATCTCAGACTTCACCAACTGTAAAGCCAAAACACTCACTTATGTGAGTCCCGATGACTGAATCTCTGATTTGGGTAATCACACGACATGTGTCCTTCCTGAGATCCATGACTGTGATCCTTTCGCTGTTTTGGGACTCAAAGGGTCTCGGACTCTTGGTCTCTAAAATTTTGATATGCTGATGGCTCTCGATCCTTGCCACATGTTCCAAAAGATGGATGGCTCTGATTTGTATCGGGGTTTTCACTATGGATTTACCCAATCTCTTGTCCACGGGATTTTCGATTTCCCGAACCCTGACACCTCAATATCCCGATACCTTTCGGGACCTCGCCCGCTTGAGAGGGTTTAAACCCCGTGCAACTCCTGTCAGATCGGAAGAATGATGGKTAACTAGGTGAGGATCCAATGGCTCATGATCTCCTGAGCTTGAACTTTGGACGCAGCCATAACCTCCTCACTCCTTTATCAGATCGGACGGCTGGCGGGATTTTGCTAATTCTCCACATGGGATTCTAACCGTTTGTTCCTTTCTCCCTGATGATTCCTGCGAAGTAAATMAAGGATTCCTTCCTGGGCTTATCCACCTGTGACATAAAACTTTGATGCCTTTTAATCACTCAATATGCACCAACTCCTTGTGTTGCCTTCAATAGTTTCAAAGGTTTTATCCTTCCTGAGCCTTCACACAACTTCGAGTCTTAAAGAAGACCCTTGCATGCACTCCTTGCGGCAACCTCCAAACACTTAAAGTGTTGAATGCTCTTCGAACTTGCGCATGCTCTGCAGCAACGGTCTCTCAATACCTTGCTCAGGTTCAAAACTCTAAGATTTTCCTCGGTCTGCACACTCCTTGCACGACTCTTGTGCCTGTCTGCACCTCTGTGTGAATATGAGAACAAACGCTATCTCTCCTGTGATTTCAAAGATGAACCTCTGAACCTTCTGTCAACGCACTCCTTGCGGACAATTCAACTGCACTCCTTGCAGGAACTCTTACTCAGACAGAGAAACAATTGAAACTCATTTCACTTCCCTTTCCTCTCAGATTTCAAACATTCAACAAGAAATCATTCATACATAGCATAAAAGAAATTGCATGACAGAAAGAGCAAAACATTCATGAGCATAACATTCAAAGATGCATACATAGAGAATATATGAACACCATGACTCTGAATCACAGTTTCTTTGTATTAATTCAGAACTTTTGTACATGGGGTCTGCTACATAGCTCTTTGCTTCTCTTCTCTGCTCTTTTCTTCTGCTCCTTCTTCCTTTTATGTTACAATACACAATGAGGGTGTCTATATCCGTTTTCCCTCCACTCCTAAAACTATCTCATCAGAGAATTCAAAGCTACCTACTAACATAAATTCTTTCTACCTACTATGGACGAGAGCGGATCGCTCAAGGTCCTTTACAATATATAAGTATGCCTCTCCTTAACTATCACATTTAAGTTTGGCGCATCCAATCTTCAAAAGTTTTTTTTAAACAATTTATCATGTGCTCAAAATGTGTTGGCGCTTGCCCCACGCTCGCTTGATGTTGGCGATGCTCCTGCATCAGAGATGAATAGAGGAACCGTGTTTTAAAACCAACGAGGGCTGTTAATTTCACATGGGAAGATTTGGACAATAGAAAGAAACATAGGATGTTGTCGAATGATCATAAGTATCCTAATAGTGACATATCACATTCCTTTTCTCGATAGAGATATTTTATAACCGGTGAATATATATGAGGAGAATTACTACTAAATTTTCAACGAACAAGGGTTTCTTGCACCATAAAATACATAGTGCCTTTTTATACAGAGTGAAATTAATCAAAGATTTCAGTCGAATAGAGGAATGCCAGTACATGATTATTCGACCACGACTTCACCCAGAGTCTGCCCGATAGGTCTCAAAATTGACGGTTAATTTTCCTTACACAGTAATCCTCCAATCAAGGGCCGCAGTGTTATGTCCTCTACACAGACCTGAAACTAAAATGAAAATATTTGCAGAGGGTTTAACATTTGACTAGGGTTTCTAACCATGGTTAAACAAGGAAGGAGCCCAAATATTTACGAGCTTTGGAGACTGGTAGCCAGTAGAAAAGAAACGTAACAACCCCTCAAACCGGATGATAAAAATTAATCCCAAGAGAAAGTCTCTAAAGTAGAGGAGTACTGGAGTGAAATGTATAAGGGGAAAATGATCATATGATATCAAATCTCACCACAAAGGAAATCATGGAGTATGCGATAGTGAAAATAAAGGAGCTATCAATATATAGACAAAGGAAGCATTACTTAGAGGATGTGTGTACACCACAAAGAACAATTTGACACAATAATACATTGCACAGGGAAAATGTTGGCATAAAGAACACATTGTACAGAGGATAGTTGAATACAAATAATGTATTATATAGAAAACAATTGGGCGTAGATAACACATTGTAGAGAGAACGTTTTTAACCTAAATAATATCTTGCACTGCAATCATTGGGCGTAAATAATATGATACATAAAGAATGTGGCTTACCATGCACAAAGAGAAAAATATTGAAAACAATAGCCACCACGCTTGTGGAAAACCTGCTAAATGCCCCAATGATACCATTCTCCATAGAGTCGAACAATACTACTATCGTGGAAGCAAAACCACAGAGAAAAAAATGCAAGGGGAATAACTTTGAAGGGGTAATGGCACCTCATTCCTATTGGTAGTGGAGAAGAATGAAAAGTATGCCACCCATACCATGCCATGTGAAACCGGTTGAAGTTGCAAACCCATAGTGGGGGTTTTCCTTTAATGTCATGCCTGGAGAGTATTGGTGGCCTCTCAGCATTAATGGACTTGAGCTAGCTTAAATTCCATAGATGTGATAGATTAGGTTCAGACTGTCCTAGCATCCTCCACCTTTATGTTTTCACAATCCACTTAAAGGCTATGAATACGTGTAAATTTTGATTAGTGGTTATGTTAATAGGGTTACAAATATATTGCTATATGATGATGGTAAGTTTTTAACATGGTATATTGCTATGAAATATCACAAACCCTAGCACATAGGTCCTGGACTTAAATGGTCATGACCCTAGGTTCAATCCTATGGTCGCTAATGTTTAACTCTTGAGATTATGAAGTATATCACTTACATGTTTTATAATCATATTTTTTTACCTATTATAAAGTGGGTCACTTGATTTATTCCAAGGATATGGACCTTGACAAGCCTATCCATTAACATATCAATATTATAATTCTAATTCTAATAGCGACGCTACAATGAAGCATTACAGTAAATGATGTGTCAGTTTTAAATTTATTTTATCCTTTTTAGAATGGGTAATGATAGTGGAATACAATTTCGATGGATATAATTATTGGATTAAGATATATAACAAATTACCTTATTGTGTTATGAACAATTTGTTATGCATAATGGACTTTAGTTTTTTCTCCCGACAATTTCTTTTTTTATTTTGTGAAATTTGGGGCACATTACAACACATTCTCACCTTCCTAAATACCTCATTCAAAGATTTAGTATTGTCAAATTTAATTATGTCTTTATAATACAATGATAGAAAACTCAAGAACCTTCGAATTTTTACTTTATCTTCTTTGATATAAGGCACAAACCTCAGCATATCTAGAAAGTTATTAATTATATCATCCATAGACATTTGTCCTAGTTGCAATTCATACAATTCTTTAGTCTTTATTTCATAATAACTTTCTGATAGGTATTTCTTCTTGAAATGATTTTTGAATTTTGACCATTCCATCCTTTTTTCTTTCAATCCTTTAGCTATCTTCAGGTATTTCCACCAGATACTAGCCTTCCCATNATAGACATTTGTCCTAGTTGCAATTCATACAATTCTTTAGTCTTTATTTCATAATAACTTTCTGATAGGTATTGCTTCTTGAAATGATTTTTGAATTTTGACCATTCCATCCTTTTTTCTTTCAATCCTTTAGCTATCTTCAGGTATTTCCACCAGATACTAGCCTTCCCATTTAAATTATAAATGGCTATTCTAACTTTCATATTACTAGAATAATTATAAATCTCAAAGTATTTCTTTATGTCTAGCGGCCATGATTCAACTTCTTCACCAGTCTTTGATTCTCCATCAAAGGTGGAGGGATTTATATTTTTGAATTCACCTTCCAAGTGATCCAATTGTATTCTCTTCTTTCCTATAGATGCTTTTTTTTCTATCATGTGTGTGTCCTCGGAAGATTTGTCTTCTCTTTCTGTTTCATGACTAGAATTCTTTGAGGACTTTTTACCAATCTCCTCTTCCATCTCATTATTCCTTGGAATCTTCTTTCTTCCTATAGTAAAGTGTAAATGTGTTGAAACTACACATAATAGATCTAGCTAAACAATAATACACACATTTGCAGAGAGAATTGGAGAAAGAAGAAGGAGAGTGTTGATTAAGGTTGGTTGTCATTGATGTCAACCCTTGAAGAAAGCCCCATAGCACAAAGGTTTGGGTAATGGACCCAAGATTGTTTGATGTAAATATGAGTCATTAATTTTTGTCATGGTTTATAAGAAGTAAATATGGATTAACTCCAAAGTGGTCCCCTTATGGTGAAAGCCCTCACGGGAAGATGTTGTGCGCAGTAAGAGAACTTGTGATTAATTGTGGAATAATGATATGAAGGACAATGAATTTGTCAGGGAAACTATCCTAGATGGATATTACTTGTCATGACATTTCTGGTGGTATGTATAACATCACATAACTCCTCATGGTTAGAGAGTTATGACCATGTGAAGTTGGAGAACCCAGGTTTGGGTAATGGACCCAAGTTTGTTTGATGGATAACGATATTATTTTTTCTATATTTGAAGGTAATACTATTCTAGATGGATATTACATGTCATTCCATTTCTGGTGGTATGTGGAATGTCACA
>JASDQU010681997.1:562-46463 GCA_032191745.1 Picea mariana
GGTTAACTGCATGCATGTAAGTTCTAATGGACATCCAGTTGAGATAACAGGTGAAAAGGACAGTTGGTTATCAGTTATGATTTGTTCACACATGCATTGGATATGCTTATGAGCATGTGCAAACTAGGCAATTGTATTCATTCAATTCATTGTGAGAATTTGAATTGCAAAGATTGTGCAAAGGAGGCAGGCTATTTGGACATGGAAATTGGCGCATGTATTTGCTAATTTGTGCATGACAGTGTGAAACGATTGTATTTTACTGAGAGCTCTTGGATTAGAGTTTTGTATGAGATTGTTTCATGATTCATGATATACATAATATATGATAGTGGGGTTTTTTAGCTTTACGCTTTCTCGATAAAACTTATGTGTTGTGTGTTATTAATATTTCACTTTGTGCATTGTGGTTGTGATTGTGGTTTAATTGCTTCNCAATAATAATAGTAGAAGTGATTATGTATTTAACAAGTGGTGGAAATTGTTAGATCAGGAGAATCGCAGGAATACATTTGATATTTCCATTATCGCTACACTACTTATCGTGCTGATATTCGCCGTCTGATCGTGCTGATCTTTACCATCAATGACAAACATGCATACTCTGCCTCTGTCTAAAAACATGCCAACAGAGTGTTATTGGCTACTTCATTGGACACCAGTTTATCGTCCATTGTAAGTATCCAAGCTCAATTAACTAATATCTCTTAATACAGGGCTAGGATGTTTGAGTATTATAGGACTAGACTCGATAAAAGCCAAGTTAGGGACTTGAATGTTTCAAAAGAAGATTTGATGTCTCTATTTATTGATCCTAGATCTAGAGTACAACCACTTATCAACAAGAAATGTATTTGTATGGACTAGTGCATCCACTCGCAATTTCTTAATAATTGGATGGATAGATGGTTCATGGTATTTAATAAAATTACTTGTAATAACAAGGAGGTGAATTTATATTTCTTGAGGAAACTATGGGAGAAATTTATTTTGGGTCACTATGTGAACTAATTCGACATTGGTGATTTCTAGGGTGTCAGTCAAGGTTATGGATAGGACATAGAGCATGCTAGGAATGAACCTATGCTAGTTCCTCATCCTCATAGGAGAAGGAATAACCCCCTTCCCAAAATCCTCCCATTATAGATGGAATTTAACAGACACGTGTATCTTTATCAATGTTGATTCAGAATCTGTTGTAGCATGGGAGTTTTTTTGCACTGTATTGATAGAAGGTGCTTGTTGGTTATGTTTCCATAAGGGTTAGACCTTCAACTCCTATATTAGAGTTCAATGAGGAGAGGGCACATGGATAGAGAAGTTGTTCATGTGAGGCTCATAGATGCTCAAGTTGTGCACAAAATTCTTATGGATTGATGGAGGCCATTGGACATCAGAAATTCATGGAGGTTGTTATATTAACCATACTTATGCTCTTCATCATTATATATTTATATAGTAATATGTTTATTTATTTTTATATATTATTGTATGATGTTTTTCAATTGATACACCTGTATATCAAACCCTCTATGTCGATAGATGCATCAATGTCTGTCTGCACCATTGATGCAGTAATAGAGGCATCAATTTCATTTGGTGTACCACATACATAGGTATGTGTCACATTTGATCAATTCACCATAGTGATTTATTTATTTTCTATCATCCTTAAATATAATTCTCTTATGTTTCTACAAGTTGCAATACCACATGGCGATGAGCAATGTCCACCAAGGATGGACAAGCCACCACCTTCACATGTATCATGTTTTGAGTTAAATCTTGTTTAAATCTCAAATTTGTTGTATTTATGTTGTTGAATTTTAAAATTTCATACTAATAAAAATATTATTAATATGTATGCAGGTTCTTGATCTTTTCTTCAGTTACAAGACTAGTCCAGTCCTTGGGAACCCTACCACGACTTTTGGGTTACCTGTTTCCAGTACAAGGGTTATACCCCTTGTAAAACACATGGGGTTTCATCACCACTCAACTCCACCATATTTCATACTCCATGCATCCTTAGTGGTTGCAACCGCAAATGACCACCTCTTCAATTGCATCCATCCATAGTGGATGCACCTGTATGGCACCCACCCCACCACCATTTCCATCTGTTCCATCCACTAAGGCTGTCATAGTATATGTTTCCTCATATAAAATCGTACAATCAAGTGCTCCACCTACCAATGAATCTCCACTATTTCCCGAGTTATTTATGGTGAGATAATGTGTTGATGATCATTTTTATGTATAACAAATGGAATTGCTTTTATTCATGTTTTTTTAAATTTCATTATTTGATCCTTGTAACTAATGTAGGGAGGAATCATTGATAGATTAGGGTCGTGGACGAGGGTAAAAACATCATKATTATCAATATCATCTATGGTGAGTTGTCTTATGTTGAATGACAAAGTATCATTTTGTAAGTGTATTATTCATTGTCKAAAAAATATTATAAGAATGTTGTTTTTTAGTCGATTCTATGAAGCAACAAGCCATGCACAAGTGAAAAAAAACTTGAGTTGCTTCTTTGAGTAAGATAAGAAGGATTGATTTATGGGATGCTCCTGGGGTTGTGAGGGTKGCAGTGGTCAATGAGTGTCCAAAGAMTTCCATTTTGTATCCAGACCACAATATGGAATTTTTTTATGTTAGGGAACTTGTTTTCGTTTTGTATATTGGGAACAATGTGTCATTTTGTAAAAAAATGATTATTTTAGACAATGTTGAATACACACACATTTCATGGAATATTTTTATGAATTTCATTGTTTCTTTATTTTATGTTGATTCATGTATGAATTTGAAAGTGTTTCTATTTATGCTCTTTTCTATTATATATGAAATTGCAAGAAGTAAATCTAATGTAAATGGACTTAAATAAATCTATTCTCAAAATATAACTCTCAAAAACAGTAAATAGAAACAACTTTTTAACTCTATTCCTTTAAGAACTAATTCGACAGAAAAATACCACTACAAGGATATTCCTAGGAAACATAGATTCACACTATTTTATAAAGGGAGAAACATACATGAACATCACAAGAAATTTTTCATTTCATTCATAGTTTTCTACAAAAGTAATTCTACAACAATTAATGCATTAAATGACAACATACCTATTAAAAAAAATAAGAAAAGCAAATTAATAAAGCACATATAACTATTCACTGAAAATAATAAAGTAAGTAATTTACTCAATCTCATAAGGTAACTTAACAGAATGGAAATCCTTACTAGATGAGTAAGACATCAACCCAGCAACAGATTAATGCATGAGTTGAAATCATTGCACAGAAAAATATTCAACAAAATGTTCCTTAACTCCAAAAAGAGTTTATGAATTAGTATTTGAAGTAATTCTCAGTACAATTCATTCCCATTTTCATGCCTTTCCTTTCCTTTCCATGTATAGCTTTTCCTTTCCTTTCATTTTCATTTCTTTGCTTGACTTTCCATGTCACACTTTTCCTTTACATTACTTACCTTTCCTTTCCATGTCTTTCATTGCCTTTCCTTGACTTGACATGTCATACCTTGCCCTACCTTTCCATGCCTTGCATTTCCTTGTCATTCCTTGACTTTCCATGCATTTCCATGTCTATCATTTCCTTGCCTTTCCTTGCCTTTCCTTGACTTTCCATGACCTCCCTTGCCTTTCCTTGCCTAGCATTGCATTTCCTTCACATGTCTTGCCCTACCATTCCTTTCCTTTCCTTTCCTGGCCATGTTATGCCTTGTCTTGACTTTCCTTTCCTTTCCATGTCTAGATTTTACTTTCCTTGACTTTCCAAGCCATGATTTTTATTTACATTCCTTTCCATTCCTTGACAAGTCTTTAATTATCTTGCCTTGCCTTTACTTTCTTTTCCTTTCCTTTCCATGTCTTACCTTTCCACATCCAACCTTTCTTTTCCTTGAATTTCCATTCCATGCATTCCCTTGCCATGTCGTGCCTTTAATTAACTTACCTTGAATTTGCTTTCCATTCCATGCCTTGAATTTCCTTACCATGCCTTTCCTTTACATCCCTTTCCATGTCTACCCTTTCCTTTCCTTACATTTCCTTTCCTTTCCTTGACTTTCCATGTTATTCCCTACCTTTCCTCACCTTTCCTTCCATTTCCTTGCCATGCATTGTCTTGTCATGAATTGCCTTGCATTGCCTTCCCTTGCCATGCCATGCCATTCCTTACCTTCATTTTCCTTGCCTTGCCTTGCATTTCCTTGCCTCACCTTGAATTTCTATGCCATGGTTTTCCTTGTTGTGCCTTATATTTCCTTACAATACCTTTTATTTCCTTTCATTTCCTTGTCTTTCCTCACATGCCATCCCTTGCCTTTCCTTTCCATATCTATCCTTTCCATTACTTGCATTGCATTTCATTTCCTTGCCTTGAATTGTCATGTCATTATTGTCGTTTCCATGTGATTCCATGTTAATCCTTTCCTTTTCATTCCAAGTCATTTAATGCCTTACATTGCCTTTACTTGCATCGCCTTTCCTTTCATTACCTTGCATTGTGTTTCCATGTCTTTCCTTGTGATGTCTTGCCTTGCATTTCCTTGCCTTTCCTTGAATTTCCACACCATGCCTTACCTTGCCTTTCCTTTCCATGCATTTTCTTTTCATTCCTTTCCTTGACTTTCCTTTCCATGCCATGCCATCTGTTTCCTTCCCTTTCTTTCATTTTCCATGTCTATCCTTGACCTGCCTTACATTTCCTTTCCTTACCTTGAATTTCCATGCCATTCTTTGACTTGCCATGCCTTTCCTTTCCTTTTCATACCTTTCCTTTCATTTCCTTTCCTTTCCTTTCCTTTCCTTTCCTTTCCTTTCCTTTCCTTTCCTTTCCATGTCTATCCTTTCCTTACCTTGTATTTCCTTTCCTTGCATTCACTTTCCATGCCTTGCATTTCCTTTCGATGTCATGCCTTTCCTTTCCATGGATTTCCATGTATAGACTTTCTTTTCCTTGCATTTCCTTTCCTTTCCTTGGCTTGTCATGCCATGCATTACATTGCCTTCATAAAGATGGTAGAACTCTTATGTCACAAGATAGAAGGTTATAGGTTTTATTAATAATGTAAAATTTAGCAATTGTATAATTACAGTTTGTGATTTTCAAATTTCAATTTTTCTTTACTTTATATTCACTATCATAGGTTAATTTATCAGAATCGATAACATAGTAAAATATCAACAACCATTTTTATATGGATCCTTTTTCTTTGTGTTATTCATTTCTTAAAACAAGTAAGATAAAACATGACAATGGAGTGTGGGGAAATTGTTCTATGGATATATCCAATAACATTTTGGCAATTATTGAATGGAAAAAAGAGGAAAAGGCCATGTCTTTCCTTTCCTTTCCATAACTAGACCTATACCTTTCCTTTCCATGTCTTTCTTTGCCTTTACATGTCATGTTTATCCCTGAATTTCCTTTCCATGACTTGAACTGCGTTTCTTTTCCTTTCCATACCTAAACCTAAACCTAGACCTAGACCTTTCCTTGTAATGTCTTTCCTTGCCTCATCATGACATCTATATCCTTTCCTATCCTTCTCATGTATTTCCATGCCTCTCCTCGCCTTTCCATGCCATGCATTTCCTTGCCATGCCTTGCCATGTCTAGCCTTTCCTTTCCTTGCATTTCTTGAACTTTCCTTGACTTTCCATGCCATGCATTTCCTTTCCACGAATCACCTTGCCTTTCCATGCCTTGTATTTCCTTACCATGTATTTCCTTGCCATGCCTTTCTATGTCTATCCTTTCCTTTTCTTTACTTTCATTGACTTGTCTTTCCTTGAATTGGCATGTAATGCATTGCCTTGCCATGACTTTCATTGCCTTTCCATGCCTTTCCATGTCTATCCTATCCTTGCCTTGCCTTAACTTTCCCTTCCTTGAATTTCCATGACTTGCCTTGACTTTCCTTACATGTCCTTTCCATGCCTTATATTTGTGTTCCTCACTTTTCCTTACCTTGTCATGTGATTCCTTTCCATGCCATTACTTGACTTTCCATGCCTTTTCTTTCCTTTCCATGCCTTGCATTTCCTTTCCATGCATTTCCTTTCCATGTATTTTCATGTCTAGCCTTACCTTGCCTTGCATTTCCTTAACTTGACATGCCATGCCTTACCTTTCCATGCCTTTCCTTTACTTTCCATGTCTATCCTTGGATATCATTGTCATGACTTTCCTTTCCTTTCCATGTCTTTCATTTCCTTTCATTTCCATGTCTAGCCTTTCCTTTCCTTTCATTGCATTTGGTTTTCTTGAAATTCCATGACATGCCTCTCCTTTCCTTGCATTTCATTTCCTTTAAATTCATTTTTATTTCCGTGCCTTGCCTTTCCATGCCATGCCTTATATTTCCATTCCTAGCCTTTCCTTTCCATGCCTTTCATTGATTTTCCATGCCTTTCCTTGCCATGACTTGTCATTTATAGCCTTTCCTTGTATTGCATTTCATTTCCTTGCCTGGACCTGACATGTCATGCCTTTCCTTTCCTTTCCATGTCTATCCTTGCCTAGAATTTCCATACCTTTCCTTTCCTTTCAATTCCTTTAATTTCCTTTCCTAGCCTTGCCATACCTAGCCCTAGACATTTCCTTGTAATTCCCTTGCTTGTCTTTCCATACCTAGACCTACAACTAGAGCTAGAACTTGCCTTTTCATGCCTTTATTTTCCTTTCCTTTCCATGTCTTGTCTTTCCTCAATTTTCCATGTATTTCCTTTCATTTCATTTCCATGCCATGATTTTCCTATTCATGCCTTTCCTTTCCTTTCCATGCCTCACATTGCATTGCATTTCCTTGCCTTGCCATGCATTTCCTTATCATGCCTTGCCTTGCCTTGCCTTGTCTCACATTGCCTTTCCTTGCATTGTCTTGACATGTCTTTTATTGATATTCATTGCCTTTCCTTTTCTTGGAATTCCATTCCATACCTTTCCTTTCCATGCCCTACATTTCATTTCCTTCCCTTGCATTTACATTACTCGTCTTTCCTTTCCTCTCCTTTCCTTGTGCGGCCTTCCCTTTCCTTTTGTTTCATTGTCTAGGTCCAAGTCTAGGTCTAAGTCTAGGTCTAGGTCTAGGAAAGTTCTAGTTCTAGGTATAGGTATAGGTATACGTATAGATCATGGATGCCTAGACATAGACCTTTTCTTTCCATGTATTTCCTTTCTCTGTATGTCCCTGAATGACTTGAGGAAGTGAGTCAAAACTGACTATGAAACTCTAATCGGGGCTTAGATGGATGAAACATCAGTTTTTTTGGACTCGAGGCATCGGGTTACAGCTAGTGGGACTCCTTTGATATCATTATACCACATGAAAAAGTGTTTGTTGGAGGATATTTGGAAGTAGGGTTTCACTTAGTGAGGAATACTTCAATTTTTGAACATGTGGTTGATTTTGAAGAAAACTATGTCGGGAGATTGTGGGTAACATAGATTCATGGGCCTTGGCCAAAAAACCATGTTGGTGATTACAGAACTCAACCAGGTCACTTAGTTTGGACATTATGCCCCCAGACCAAATTTCCAACATGTCCCTGAATGGCTTGAGGAGGCAAGTTGAAAATCATGATAAAAGTAGAATCAGGACTCGAATGGATGAATAATTGGTTTCAATGGACTTAGGTAAATAGGTTAGAGCTAGGGTAACCCCTCAACGATCATTTGATTTCTTGGAAAATCATTTGTCGGAGGATCTTCAAAACTAGGCTTTTTCTCAGTGAGGCACAATGCAATTTTTAAACAAGTGGTCGCTTTTGAAGAAAACTTTGTCAAGTGATTCTGGGTAGCATGGTATTTGGAAAAAAATTAGTTATTCATAGTCAATACTCATTACCTAAGAAATGAAAAAATTAKGTGAATCATCTCAAATTCATTGTGAAAGTACCTTGAATCATCCACAACTGATTTCKCCAACATCACCTAATCATCACCTCATTAAATGTGCATGCCTTGTGATGTATAAATCTCATTAATGAGGCTCACCCACCCAATATGAAGAATACACTTGTCCTAAACTAGATGGTAATGCCAAGAATCAATGATGATGTTTATTTCACATYAGTCAACATGGAGGGCTCATAAGGAGGGTGGCCACAAGGCCATGTGGCATGGTATTATGGTCTTTGGGAAAACAAAGGGTGACATGGTATAAGTGGTTCATGGATATGGGAAGGTGAGATGAATGAGTCAATGAGTGTTTGAGTTCTCCAATCCGTGAACCCGAGAGGATCAAAAAATAATATAAGTGTTGAGACTTTTCAAACGGGATTATGAAGGGGTGGTACAAAATTGTACCTCCCCAACATAGTGTTGGGTATGTGTTATATCTTTGCACGAGTAGTAGTGTCTTCATTTCATCATATGCAAAGGGGGGTTTGAGGGGGTGCAGGGGCAGCGCCCCCAAGAATTATTTTTCCTTGAGAAACGTGTCGCATTTTTGGGAGATTTTTTGGCACATGGTTTTTGCCGATGGTTTTCTATTTCCAGTTAAGGAATTAGGGTTGTTGACTAATCTAGGTCATTGGGTTAGGGTTTTGAATGTTGTTGGGTCCTATATGTATATTTCATTTTAAACAATGTAACACTATGAACGAATATATAATATGTTGGTTTTCCCGGTTTGGGTTTCCAAGGGAAAAATATTTGTGCAATGTTTGTATTTTCCATTGTATCTTTTTTGTTCTTTTACTGAAAATTTGTTTGCAGTAAATTTTGTACAAGGTTAAAATGTACATTTGGTATCAGTGTTTTGTTGGCTTCAGGGGGATGCCTTTGTGGTCATGGGTTTGTCTTGGGACTATGATAAGACTTGTTATAGTGGGAGAACTGTGGTATTGATTTTTTAGGTGAAGAAATGGTAAGCAATTAGAAGATGGAGATCGAGAATTTTAATGGGAAAATTTTTGACTTGTGGAAGCTCAAGATGGAAGATTTGTTCGTGGAAAGAGATAAGTGGATCTTGGTAGATCCAGGTACTGCACCTATAATAACTTCAATAGATGAATGGAAAATTTTGGATCGAAAGGAAAATAGCACAATTAGACTGTGTCTCTTAGATTCAATATTACTGAATGTGTCACAGGAAGCTACAACCAAGGATTTATAGGATAAGTTGGGGAAGTTGTATCAGTCTAAGTCCCTAGTAAATAAAATATTCTTGATAAAAAAGTTGTATAACCTGAGGATGAGAGATGGACACTTTGTGGTAGAGCATTTGAAGGCCTTCAATACTGTGGTAAGTCAGTTAGTATCTATTGAGATTAAAATTTCATATGAAGATAAATGTATCAGTTTATTGTGTTCTTTACCAGACTCGCGGGATAGTCTGGTTATGGCCATAGGTATTAATACAACTTCCTTGAAGTTTGATGAAGTGGTATCATCCTTGTTGTCAAAGGAGATGAGATGGAAGAATATGGAAGGATAGAGCATAGACGCATTATTTTCAAGAGGACGTTCCCAGGAAAGAAATAGATCTAAGTTCTCAAGTGGGAGATATAAGTCTAAGGGTAGATATAAATCTCCCAGAAAGTTTGTAAAGGTATGTTGGATATATGGAAAAGAGTGGAACTACAAGAAGTAGTGTAGCTACAAAGTTGAGAAAAAGAAGGAATCTGAAGAATCTCCTTCTACAGAAGAAAAGACCTCCAAGGAAGAAGGAGGGGATGTGTACTTGGATTCTTCAAGCACACATGCAGATCATGATGAATGGTTTGTTGAATCAGGTGCATCCTTTCATATGATTCCCCATAGGGAGTGGTTTTGTGAATATGAAATGTATTATGGAGGTAATGTTTTCCTAGGTGATCACTCAACAACCAGAATCATAGATCGAGGAAAATTCAAGTTGAGGGTCATAAATGGAAGGATTAGAACACTACCTAGTGGTATGCACATCCTAGGTTTGGCCAAAAATTTTATTTATGTAAGTAAAATGGATGATGCAGGGGTAAAAACAACATTTGAAAAGGAAACCTGCAGGATGGTTCGACGAGCAATGGTGTTGTTGAAGGGAGTTTGGTTTGGAAATCTGTATAAGATGCAAGGAAGAACTATTAGTGATGGGTGTAATAGTTCCATTATTCCTGATATTGAAGTTGAAGAAGAAAGAACTCCTACAGTATCTGGAGAAAAGGTTATGCTATGACATCAAATACTGGGGCATATTAGAGAGAAGGATCCTCGACTACTATACGGTAAAGGTATGGTTGAAGTTATGTCTAACTGCTCTCTGGATTTTGATTTCTGTGAACATTGTGTATATAGGAAGCAAAATCGGGTAAGATTCCCTTCTAGTGAAATGAGGCCAAAAGGAATTTTACAGCTAGTTCACAGTGATGTTTCTGGACCTGTATCGGTCCCATCATTGGGAAAATCTATGTATTGTGTCTCATTTATAGATGAATTCTCGAGGAATACTTGGATATATTTCCTCAAGAAGAAATATGAAGTCTTTAACATGTTTAAAGAGTTTAAGGCTCTTCTTGAGAATCAAACAGAGAAAATAATTAAGGTGTTGAGGATAAATAATGGTGGAGAGTTCTACGAGAATGAATTTGAAGAATACTATAAGAAGTGTGGTATAGAAAGGAATAAGAATACTCCATATACATCTCATCATAATGGAGTTGCAGAAAGGATGAACAAGACGTTGATGGAAAAAGCAAGGTGCATGCTCAGTGGTGTTGGGTTAGGACAAGAATTTTGGGCAAAGGCAGTGGGTACTGCATGTTACCTAGTCAACAGATCACCCTCATCAATGGTGGATGACAAGACTCCACAAGAGGTATGGAATTTTAAGAAACCTTCTCTCACACATCTCAAGGTATTTGGTTGTGATGCATATGTTCATGTTCCAAAGGAAAACAAGAGTAAGCTAGATAAGAAGGCTGAAAAGTGTATCTTTATTGGATATAAAGATGGTCTCAAAGGTTATAAGCCTTGGAACCTGAAAACTAAGAAGGTAGTGTATAGCCGAAATGTGGTATTTAGAGAAATGAAGGTTGTTGTTAAGAAGGAAGTCCTACAAAGTAAGGAAGAAACAGAGAAAATAGAGTTTGATTTAAAGCATGATGAGTCAGACTTTGTTAGCGCTGCCAGTTTTCTCTTCATTTAGATTCGGTTTTAGTTGAGTTATGGCCCATGTGTCAAAGCATGTGAAGTTAGGTACATAACAACAAAGGGGTCAAAATCAGTAGGTTGGCCCTTGGATTCGTGAAGGGATGTTAGAGTCCAAACATGCGTAAATAAGTACGAGTCTGTTTCCAAAGAGTTGGGTCCTATCAAAAAGGGAGTTTATACGTGCCCCAAGTCTAGGAAGTTTGTTAATGGAAGTAGCATCAACACATGTAGTAACCATGATCGACTTGTTATGAAGGCTGGAAGAATGAAAAATTGTGACGTTAGTATCATGTATGTTCTGCATCCCTTATCATTTGTACTTTACACGCACGGAAGTGCTATGGAAAATCTATAGTCCATTTCGAAACATCTAGTCACCATGAATTTAGTTTTTCTTGGCACGTTCCCTCCTCCTGCCAGCTCGATTATAAATTTCACATGATCTGCCCACATTCTATTCGAAAATCGGGGTTATGGATTGTTTGTAATCTTTTCTCGCAAGCCCAGGTTGATCAAATTATTCATCTTGGGCCTTTGGCAGATCCACTCTATGAAAGAAAAATATAGGTTGCACCATGGAGACCTCCCAAAATGTAAGAAAGGGTGCACGGAGTGGCAGAAGTGTCAGGCCCAAGACGCAAAGCGACTGGGATTCATTCTCACTCACAGTAGGCACCCCCAAGGATCCAAAGGGAGTTTCACCATTTCCCGCAGAAGAAAGGATATCACACTGCTCTAAGATTGGAGTGGAAGAAGTTGCACAGTAAGGAAAGATGTTAAAATCCTTGTCTCCCAAACAATAAATACCCCAAAGAAGGGGCGGGCCAAGGAAGAACAAGGAAGCTAGGGAAATCCAAGTCCCAAACGAGACGCGTGAAAAATCAACTGCCGAAGAATTACTTATGTGCATTATTCGGCTGGAGCCTGCCAAAGGTACAAGATGAGGAAGTGGGAGAAAAATGAGGAGGAAAGATGCTGCAAGCACTAATTTTTAAGAGTAGTCTCAGTAGTTGAAGTAGGCACTACTCATTGTTCGTCGAACTTTACCAAGAAAATAAGGAACTGAGACAATAGTTAGTAGCAAAGACCCTTGAAGTGTTAGCATCGTAAGGCCCTAAAGGAAACATGACATGGCTCAAACATCATCTCAGAGAGACACTAGATACAATCGTATAGCTATGTGAAACACATAGGTTTTCAGAAGAAAGGAATGTGAAGGATTTCAGAGAAATTGAAGCGGTCGAAGAGAAAGTTCGCGCAACACTTTCTAGCATGCAGAAGAAGCATGATTAACTATGTTCATTCTCATATCATCAAACGAAGAACAATTCTTGAAATTTTTTGAAGGAGGCATCGCCCTTAGACAATTTTGTCATTTTGGTACCAGTCACAACAGTTGGCAACCACTCACCACACACGCACCCCAGCATAGCAACTAGTGGAAAAAATCAAGGCCATTATAGTAGATGGAGGGAGTCTGTCATAATACTTTATCCTTCAGATACCTCATTGAAGGAAGGCTTTGACACATCACTCTCCCCATGATGAGACCTTGTTGATAACCAAATCCCCTTGGCAGAACACAAGTAGTCATGATGCGACTAGATGTAGTTGTTTTCTATTTTTGGAAAGGCATCATGTGAAGAGTCATTTAGCATAGAACAATCATTTTCCTAAGTTCTAGGGATAGTAGCTAGAGAGCAGGGCAGCCAAAGTGGCACCCATTCCTATATATTTTATCTTTTCAATGTAAGCCAGGTTGGTTGACAAACTAGTGTAGACAGTGTCTATTGAATGTAGTTTGAGCTCAATCGAAATTTAGTGAAAAAGTCTTGAAGCTTTGATGAAAAGATTCTAATTGTAGCAGTTGGATGT
The DNA here is from genome assembly GCA_032191745.1 of Picea mariana. Lineage (NCBI taxonomy): Eukaryota > Viridiplantae > Streptophyta > Pinopsida > Pinales > Pinaceae > Picea > Picea mariana. The sequence continues at coordinate 13,609 of JASDQU010681997.1, forward strand.
ATTGTTCCCTTTCTTTGTGTACGTACTTCATGTATTCTTTATTCATATCTATTGTTGTGTAAATATGAACGTATTTTCGAACCTAGGATTCACTATGCAGTGCCCTGGGACTCACACCATTTAGAAAAATTGTTTTGCTCTAAGTTGACTCTGAATTCATCCTTAGCGGTGCTCCGAGTTGCTTCATGTTTTTTTTCCCACCACATACAATTCTTTTTCACTGAAGAATGTTACTCTCTTAGCCTTTATCCTCTCAATTTCAGTCACCGAGTCATTTTTTTCTATCATTTTCTTGAACCGACTCCATAGCCCAAGGTAGTACTCTCTTGCGCCAATATAACTAGAACTTACTGTTTCAAAGGTGTTAAATCTATCTGATAGATTAGATACATATATTGTTGTTACACATCAAAATTACTCACTTCGATGATGTCTCATTGTCAGTGTCGCACTTTTGTCACAAGTTTCACAGAAATCATACTGTCGTCTCACCTATGTCGCATAGCAAACAACATCATAATAACACTTGAGATATCCTATAAGACTGTTTAAAAGAAGGAAATATGTCATTTGGCGAAGAGTACAAACTTTTACCTTGAGAATTACCATCATAAAATCATTTTTGGAGATCGGCGCTCCCATGCCCACTTGCAGAGAGTGCTAGCACTCCTTTCCTTCTTAGCAGGGAGCATTACAATGCTCTGTGGCCCACTTTGAGGGAGCATTGAGATGTTGAGCAAATCAAGGGACAAATCCTCCTTATCTTTGAAGTAAGCTGAGAAATATATGAGTCAGTTTGGCTCAAATCCAAGTCCAAGGCTAGATCTAAGGGGAGTTCCACAATTGATGGAGAAAGATCCTCAACTTATCATTCAAGCAAGGGGTTGGAAAAGGAGAGGTTGGTGAGGCTGCTTCATCTGCATCTACACTTTTTAAGCACCTTATTTTGTTCTCATTAATACATGTGCCTTTGCATGAGCTTGTCTCTTTGGATGAATCTAGTTTTAAAATAATCATGGTAGAATAGGAAGTATGTTGTGTCTTTGTTATTTATTGGATTACAGGACCCGTTGAAGGACTTGGAGATCAATTTCAACTTGGACTCGGCAAGGAAAAACTTAGTAAAAGGTACTCATATCTTCTTCCTCTTCTCTATTGTTTATATTAGCTATGTTTAAAGGAAATTCAGTGTTAAAATTTAACACTTTTTTGTCTTGGTCATAGGGGTGTAAGATCCAGGAGGGAATTCACCTGTTCACAGGGGAATTTTCCTACAACATAAATTGGTGCACTAGAGACCAAAGCTTTCAGTTTTGGTTTCCTTCCTTGGTCGTGTTTTAGTATTTTCTCACCTTTAGATCCTATTCACTGTGTTTTTCTAGTTTTTAGATGTGTTGTTGGTTTTGTATTCATCCTACACACACTTATCTTCAAAGTTTTCCTAAGTTGCTTGGTTTCTGGGTTAAAATTATTTATTCTCAGACACTAGTGCTCCCTTACCTTTACATACAAAGTGCTAGCACTCCTGTGCAATACTTCACAGAGCRTTGCAATCATCTGATGCCTTTAACACCAAAGCGTCGATTTTCTGCTCTTTTGAAAAAAATTTGGGACACCTTTTTGGGTGTAATTTTTTGTGAGTTTTAAATGTGTGAAGTAAATAAATGCATATTGATTCTTAAGAAAAACAAAAATTAATCAATGAATAATACACATAGTACACATAGATTTATACCGGAAACCCTTAACCAGGAGAAAACATTTCAAYGCTTCATTGTATTAATTTCACCATTCACCATACAATATATATACAATGTTTTTATGTATTCTGTAGATACCAAAACCCTAATGCCTTAATCTGAGATTAATYTAGAAAACCGCTAAAAATAACAAAATCCACTAAAATAACAAAAAATGATGCAAAACAATTCGGGGCGCTGCCCCAGAGCTAAATGYTATGCGTAACCAGAGGGGGGGCATACCTAGCCCCCCCTGGGACCCCCCTAGAAAGACCCCGATGCACATGACACAAAGAGAACTACTATAGGGATTGTTAGACAYAGTTTTCGAATCTGACGCACCCACACACACACATGCAAAGAATATAACACATACCCAACATTCTCCCACTTGTTTTCTTTGCATCCAGGGATCCACAGAATTATATAGTCAACAATCCAGGGAAACAATTCCCATTGTTACTCTACACCATGAGAACTTTTATGTTCTCATAGACGTTTTCAATGAATCTGCAACATTCTTCAAAGTGTCGACCTTTTCCAGCAACACCTTATTTTCTTCAACCATGTCTCTCAAAAAGTGATACTGAACATCAATATTCTTTGTCTTCAAATGATAAGCTTGGTTCTTTTCCAGGAATATTGCACTCTGACTGTCACAATCTAATATCACTACTTGTTGTACCAACCCAATACCTGAACACAATATCTGTAACCATATTGCTTCCCTTCTTGCATGAGTGGTTGCCATGTATTCAACTTATGTAGTTGAGAGTGCCACTACAGCCTACCTTTTCCTCATCCAACTGATTTCTCCTCCAAATAGGTTAAACACATACCCACTTGTAGATCTTCTGCGATCCAGATTTCCAATCTAGTCTGCATCAACAAAGCCATGTATGTCCACCACTCTGTCCAATCTTGGTCTTCCTTGGTAACACAATCCATAATTGATGGTTCCATGCAAATACCTAAAGACCTTGTTTACTTTTTTTCAATGCTCCTTCCCTGGTTTTGACATATACCTACTCAAAAATCCCATTGCATGTGAGATTTCTGGTCTAGTACAAACCATTTCATACATCAAACTTCCAACTGCACTGGCATACAAAACATGGGACATGTCCTCTTCTTCTTCCTATGTCTTGGGACACTGATCTGCATATAACTTTACACCTATAGGAATAGGAACTTTGATCGGCTTAATTCCATGCATATTAAACCTCTGCAATATCGTCTCAAATATTTTCTCTCATTCAACCATAGTTTCATGTTTGCACAATCTCTTTTAATCTCCATTCCCATAATGTAGTTAGTAGCACCGAGATCCTTCATGTCAAATTTGGAGGATAGCTGTGATTTCACCTCCTTGATAACATCCATGTTATTTCCTACCAGCAACATGTCATCAACATACAACACTACATGAATGAAGTGATTACCAACCTGCTTGGAATATACATAGTGATCATGCCTGCCTCTCACAAATCCCAATCCAAGGATGTATGTGTCAAAATTTTGGTACCACATCCTAGATGATTGCTTTATACCATATAGTGACTTCTTTAGCTTACATACCAGCTCTTTCTTTCCCTTCACTACAAAGCCTTTTGCCTGCTTCATGTAGATTTCTTCTTCCAGATCCCCATGTAGGAATGATGTCTTCAAATCCATCTGTTCCACTACAAGATCAAAAGAAACAACAATAGATAAAATAAATCTAATAGAAGTTAACTTAGCAATGGGATAAAAAATATCACCAAATTCAATTCCATCTACCTTGGAATAACCTTTTGCTATGAACCGAGCTTTGTATTTCTCCACTTTTCCTTCTACATTAAACTTCTTCTTAAACAACCATTTGCTACCAACAAATTTTCTTCCATCTAGAAAATCAACTATATCCCATGCCTCATTCTTATCCACGACATCCATTTCTTCAACCATGGCCTTCTTCTAGAGTTTACTATTCTATGAATTCACTGCTTCCCTTTCAGTTCTGGGATCATCATCAGTAATAGATAAAGAAAAATTGGAATGAGAATAAAGTGGAATATACCTTTCTGGTTTCCTTCTTTACCTCACTGATCTCCTCAATATTGGGGTATGAGGTTCTTCTTCTTCTGCTTCATCTTCTTCAGATGATTCAGATTTTTCATCATCCAACTCCAACTCTATTTTCTCAGGTTCTTTTGGCCTTGGTAGGAATTCCTATTTGGAAACATATTTTACTTCTCTAAAAACAACAACTCGACTGTAAAAATTCTTCTTGGTTTTTGGGTTCCAAATCTTATAACCTTTCACACCATATTTATAATCAATAAAGATACACTTTTCATCCTTTTTATCCAGCTTACTCCTATTTTCCTTTCGAACATGTACATAAGCATCACAACCAAACACTCTAAGATGTTAAAGAGAGGGTTTCTTTCCAGTCCATACCTCGTGTGTATTTTTATCATCCAATGTTGATGAAGGTGATCGATTGACCATGTAACATGTTGTACCCACTGCCTCTGCCTAGAATTATTGTCCTAACTCGGCACCGCTAAGCATGCTCCTTGATTTTTCCATCAATGTCTTGTTCATCCTTTTTGCAACTCCATTATGTTGAGGTGTGTATGGATTAGTCGTCTGCCTTGATATACCACACTTCTTATAGAATTCTTTGAATTCATTTCCATTGAATTCTCCACCATTATCTGTCCTCAATACCTTTATTTTCTTCTCTGTCTTATTTTCTGTCAGAGCCTTAAACTCTTTAAATTTATCAAATACCTCATATTTATTTCTAAAAAATTAAATCCATGTGTTCCTTGAGAAATCATCTATGAATGAAACATAATACACAGATTTACCTAGGGATGGAACATGAACAGGTCCAAACACATCATTGTGTATTAACTCTAAGATCTCCTTTGCTCTTGTAGCACCATATGGGAATCTTACTCGATTTTGTTTACCATATATGCAATGTTCACATAAATCAAAATATAGAGTTCAATTAGACATACCTTCAACCATACCTTTATCATGTAGTGTTCGAAGGTACTTTTCTCCAATATGCACTAGTCTTTGATGCCACAACATGGTCTTCTTTCCAGGGACAATATTGGTCTTATCTTATTTATTTGTCTACTCAGGGACAAAAGAACTATTACACCCATTAGTATAAGTGCTTCCCAGCAACTTGTATAGATTTCCACACCAAACTCCCCTCATCAAAACCATTTACCCTCGTACCATCTTGCGAGTTCCCTTTCTGAATACAGTATCCACTCTTGCATCATCCAAAATTCTTACATATATTAGGCTCCTGGATAGTTTTGGAATGTGTAGAACCCCAGGGAGAGTTATAATCCTTCCATATTTTAGCAACAAATTAACCCTTCCACACCCCATGATTTTTGTTGTCGAGTCATCTCCTAGGAATACATCACCACCATTGTATTTTTCATATTCAGAGACCCACTCCCTACGAGGATTCATATGGTATGATGCACCTGAGTCGATCAAACATACATCATGGTCTGCATGTATACCTATAGATTCCAGGTAAACATCACCTCCTTATTTAGTGGAGGTTTTTGTCTTTGTGGAAGAGGTACTATCAGATCCCTTTGGTTTATCAACCTTCTTAGACTTGCAATCTTTCTTATAATTCCCTATTTTACCACACTTCCAACATTTCCTCAAATATTTTCTTGGAGACTTAGATCTACCTGTAGATTTGGATATCCCCACCTGAAGACTTACCAAGATTCTTGTCTTGGGTACTACCTCTTACAAATAAAGCATATGTCTTATGACCATACATGCTTTTCTTCCTCATCTATTGAGATAGCAAGGATGCAACTACATCCTCATACTTCAATGTAGATTGAGTAGTACTACCAATTTCCACAACTAGATTATCCCAAGATTCTGACAAAGAACATAACAAAGTAATACACTTATCTTCTTCCGTAATCGTAATATTAAAATAGACAAGTTGACTTACCAGAGTATTAAAGGCATTTAGATGTTCTGTCATAGAATATCCATCTTCCATCCTAATATAATACAACTTATTTCAAAGAAACAAATTGTTTACCAAGTACTTTGATTGATACAAATTCCCTAACTTATCCCATAGTTACTTGGTTGTAGATTCTCTCGAGACATTCAACAACACCGAATCTTCCAGGCAGAGTCAAATAGTACTCCTTTCTCTTCTGTCCAACTTCTCCCAATATTCCTTCGACATACCAATAGGTGGTGTACTAGTAGGTTGTGTACCAATCGACTATGTGCCAGCAGGCTGCATACCAGTAGGTTGTGTATGAGGATCCACAATGATCCATTTTTCTTTGTCTACAAGAAGGTCCTCCATATTGAGCTTCCATAGCTCAAAGTTTTTACCATTGAACTTATCTATCTCAAGTCTATAAGATCTCTCCATTCCTCTTTCTACACTCGAATCTCCACTGCAAAATCTCCCATTAAACCCAGGTTTATCACAGACCCAAGATAAACTTGATCTATCAAGACCAAGCCAAACCCTCAACAAATAAGGCATCCCTCTAAACCCAAAAACAAGCTCTGATACCACATGTAAGTTTTAAACATGTGAAGTAAATCAATGCATATATATTCTTAAGAAAAAATAGAATTTAATCAATGGATCATACACATAGTACACAAAGATTTATACCGGAAACCCTTAACCGGGAGAAAACCTTTCAACTCTTCATTGTATTAATTTCACCATTCACCATACAATATATATACAATATTTTTAGGTATTCTGTAGATACCAAAACCCTAATCCCTTAATCCGAGATTAATTTAGAAAACCGCTAAAAATAGAAAAATCCGCTAAAATAGAAAAAAACGCCCCAAAAAAATATTTCAGGGCATTGCGCGTAACCAGGGGGGGCATACCTGCACTCCCCTAAGACCTCCCTAGGAAGCAACCATTGCACACGACATAAACAGAACTACTAAAGGGATCGTCAGACACAGTTTTCGAATCTGACGCTCCCACACACACATGTAAAGAATATAACACATACCTAACATTTTTTGTTCTTTAACATGCTCATAACTGTTGCTATCAATCTGTGTCTTCTATAGAGCCTGCAACCAAATGATTTCTAAATATTTTTTGAGGTTTTTCTTGGTTTTTAAAATATATTGACATCATTCTTCCTTGTCTTGGAATCACTCTTCCTCTTTGGAGTTGTTTTGATACTTTCTCATTTATCTGATTGCACAGAAGTTGTTACAAGGAGGTTCAAAGATTTGTGTATTGATCCATTTGATCTTTGAAGTTATATTTCCAAGCAATTCTTCTTGTTTTCATTTTTGAAAATTTGGTTTTGTTTTTGCTTCGTATTTGATCGTAATGAGAGTGTTCTTTTTGTTTATATGATGTTTTCTTCTGAATTGCTTACAACTTGCAAATAATGAAATCTGGTTGGAATAAGAAGCTTTGAATCAAGTTGATTATAATTCATATTTAAAAAAAATTAATTTCACGATTTGGCTATTGGATATTCTGAATAGTTTAGCATTGAATTGGATTCTTGATCGAGAACAATTACATGATGTTTCTGCATTTTTGTGTTTGATAGTGAAAATAAAACTTATTCTCCTTCCCTTAAATATAAGTTCATTGAAAGTAAAGATTTCTTATAATTTTTCTTATGCATTTTTGGGAATCGAGTCATAATATCATCAGTTTCACTCTCATTCACCTCTGAGTAAAGAACAACCACAAAAATCAACGGTAATTAAAATCAATCTAGAATTTTTTTTCTTTTTAGATCCCTCCACCAACATTAGACTAGGATTAGCGCTTTGGATTACGCTGTGAGTACAACTCTCCAAATCATTCAAAACAAACATTAGCATCTTGCGATAGGGGGAGAAAATCCAATTTTTGTTTAATATTTTTGGGATCCCCCTCTCACATAGTGGTTACGCATGAGGTTGTGTTCGGAATAGCTAAAAAGATTATCCCTCCGTTGTTTGATTGTTTGTAGAATTCAGATCGTATATTGGGTGTTCTTCTTGAGGTTCAACTATCTTCATTTGGTCTCGGTGCTTCGTGAAGTCCAAATCCGTTCGGGGTCCTCTGGACTTATATCGATCCACTTGTCCTCAATTCTCTCGAAGGATTTCAGACTTGTTATCCCACACATACGTTCGAACTGGACTGTCAACTATACCCACCCAGGGGATGACTATGAGTTGGTGTCCTTAGTAGCCATAATATTTAGGATATTTACACAAAGTGATGGTGAAGGGAAGTCTTTGTTGTACCTAGAACATATGGTGGTCAAACTCACTTGAGCTCCTTGGACGGTAAATCCATGATTACTGTGTGAAATCTTGCACCAAGGAATAAGTCCGTTAAACAGACCGCCATCGTAACGGTTCCACCCACTCATATCCTAGCCCCTTATTGACTTGATCACGTGATGTTGGATTTCATCACCAGCTAGTACGATCATCGGAAGAAGTTTTGTTTTCTTGTGGGTATTCCTAGATTTTTTTAGCGTGTTCTTTTCTCTTAATAATTCTTCAAAATTGAGCCTGTAGATGATAAAGGTCTTCGCCGATCACGTAGGATGAAAGGGCTGCCTCCAGAAGAAGGCTACCAACCCTTACCTACTAACTCACCAGAATACAACTATCGTGGAGAGGTAGACAATCAATCTAACACTGGGAGTGTTCCTATTCCTCTGTTAGAGAATTCAGAAAGAGCTTTAGTTACGGTTGAAAATCCCACTCCTCACACTACACCTATGTCAAAAGCTTCTATTGACCCAATTTTTCTTCGATTGGACTCACTCGGTAATGGAATAGAAGAATAGGTCCCAGGTGTACCTGAGAGGCCAATTGTTGAGACATATATGGGATCCATGGAACTAATTTTTGGTGATGACTATAGGACTCCTATTCATCCTACAACCACTATAGGTACACATCACACACCTGCTTGTTCTGTATGGACGGATCCATCAGGGCGTGATATTTATGTGCATTTTGAATACATTCGACAACCTCTTAATCTTCATGACACTCTTGTTGCTGAGGCAAGACCATCTAGTCAAAATATTTATCACCCCAGTGAATAGGTTATTAATCCTACTATCACATCAACACAAGTCCATCTTAATATTGGATTCATCACCTCTACTCATACCCATGGAACTTCAAATTCTATTCCTACCTTTACACATTTTCACTCTATAGCTCCTCACATTCCACAGAATCTTGTTGGAATGAATTTTCACCAGAAAATGCAGACCTTTGCTAGACAGACATAATCAATTGCGGGACATATCCCGACTGGGGGGAAAACACCATATAATGGACCAATCCCTCCTAGAGGAAAACCATCCTATAGCGAGCCTACTCCTCTAGGGGGAAAACCACCATTTCATGTTCCTTCCAGAGGACAACCTCCCTTTACTGGTCAAACCCCGGTTGTTAATCCACCTACGGTAGGGGGGAAACCTTATTTTGATGGAAACCCTGCACAATCCTGGGGAGTATATTCAGAAGGCACATTTACTCAAACCTACGTTGGGGGGAAATCATACCCTAACCTAGAAGGAGGATTCTCAAATCCTGTTCCTTCTGGACTATCTTCTGCACACCCTTTTTTGAGCGTTNGGGGGAAAACCACCATTTCATGTTCCTTCCAGAGGACAACCTCCCTTTACTGGTCAAACCCCGGTTGTTAATCCACCTACGGTAGGGGGGGAACCTTATTTTGATGGAAACCCTGCACAATACTGGGGAGTATATTCAGAAGGCACATTTACTCAAACCTACGTTGGGGGGAAATCATACCCTAACCTAGAAGGAGGATTCTCAAATCCTGTTCCTTCTGGACTATCTTCTGCACAACCTTATTTGAGCGTTTCAAATCCTACCTAGGGTCCTCAAGGAGAACAACTGTATCCTCCCCAAGGGTCTAATGTTATCCTCCCCACAGGGATTATGTGTATCCTCCTCAGGGAAAATATGTTTCAACCCCTCAAGGGAAAACTATTTATCCCCCGTAAGCAAATCAACCGACATATGCCCCTTAGAATCCACACGGTTTTCCCTGACTCATGAATATTCCTCAACCATCATCGAATCCTATTTATCTTGGCCAACAACAACTATATGTAGAAGGACCTATTGGATACAATTACTCATTTCAACCAGTTTATGGTCCTACTGGTGTCCCTATACCACACCAGTACTACCCTCAGGTTAACTGAAAATTACCCTTCCTTTCTACTCTGGATCTCCCAGACTTGTCTCGGTTGACCAATGATCTAATACAACACTCTCCTTTTTGGCCAGTGATTCCTGCTAAATTACCTTTCGACATACCAAAGTTTGACAGAAAACCTGGAGAAGATCCAAATAACCATGTGATGACATTCCATTTATGGTGTTCATCAAACTCCTTAATGGATGATTCTATCCATTTCCACGATACCTTGGGAGTAATTAACATCAATGGTGATTTCCCTTGCACTTGTTAATGGTGTACCATATTGACTGGTAATCAAGTGGTTTTTACCATGCTCGACATCAATACATCTATTCACATGGTTAGATTTGTGCCACATCGAGATTGGAAAGAATATCCTAGGTTGAGTGTTCACTTTGATATCTACTTTACCGAGGTTGTGAAGTAGTTTCTTTTGAGAATATTAATATATATGATGTCACATAGATCCAATTTGTATTGGTCTGTGGCTATGTTTTTTCATCTCATAGATCCACTATGTAATTCTCGTGGCTACAATCAATTCATTTCATGAAGGTATAGATCCACATTATATGTTTGGTGGCTATACCTTCTGAGTCAATATGATTATGGACCTGTAGTGTATATCATGGCAGCCATACCTTGAAAGTATTTTATCACTCAAGCATAGGTATGCCTGCCTTGGGTTTGAAACATGTCACAACATTTGTTTGATAGTTGTTTGCAGCTTCTACCAGGTTCTCCAAGTCCATACCCTTCCTTCGAAAAGTCTACAAAGTACTTCAGTCATCAGTTTCCATCTTCCAACCTCACACTTTGGGGGTAAATCGTTTACACATCAAAATTACTCACATTGATGATGTCTCATTGTCATTGTCACAAGTGTCACAAGTGTCAAACTTTTGTCACAAGTGTTGAAGAAATCATACTTTTGTCTCACCTGTGTCGCATTGCAGAAAAAATCATAAGAACACTTTAGATATCCTCTAAGAGTAGTTAAAAGAAGGAAATATGTCATTTGGCGAAGAGTACAAACTTTTACCTTGAGAAATTACCATCATAAAAGAATCTTTGGAGATCGACGCTCCCCTGCCCACTTGTAGAGAGTGCTAGAGCTCCTTTCCCTCTTAGCATGGATCGCTGCAATCCTCTGTGGCCCACTTTTAGGGAGAACCAAGTTGTTGAGAAAATAAAGGGACAAATCCCCCTTATCTCTGAAGTCAGCTGAGAAATATCAGAGTCAGTTTGGCTCAAATCCAAGTCCAAGGCTAGATATAAGGGGAGTTCCATAATTGATGGAGAAATATCCTCAACTTATACCAAGAATATATAATATGGTTAGCCCTCTCAAAGCCTATATAAGGAGGAACTCTCATGGTGAAAGGGAAGAGAATAATCAGTGAAAAGTATTGTCATTTTGATTGTGGATCATTCGATCAAGGGGTTGGACAAGGAAAGCTTGGTTAGGCTACTACATCTGGATATACACTTTGTAAGAACCTTATTTTGTTCTCATTAATACATGTTCTTGGCCTGTTTCCTTCAAGATTATGTGCATTTGCATGAGCTTGTCTCTTTGGATGAATCTAGTTTTAAACTAATCATGGTAGAATAGGAAGTATGCTTCGTCATTGTTGTTTATTGGATTGCAGGACTCATTGAAGGACTTGGAGATCAAGTTCAACTTGGACTCGGCGAGGAAAAAGTTCATAAAAGGTACTCATATCTTATTCCTCTTCTCTATTTTTTATCTTATCTATGTTTAAAGGAAAGTTAGTGTTCAAAGCTAACACTTTTCTATCTTGGTCATAGGGGTCTAAATCCAAGAGGGAATTCACCTGTCTGCAGGGGAATTTTCCTACAACAGAAATTGGCGACTCCACTGGGGACCGAAGCGTTCAGTTTTTGTTTCCTTCCTTGGTCTTGTTTTAGTATTTTCTCACCTTTAGATTCTATTCACTGTGTTTTTCTAGTTTTTAGATGTGTTGTTGGTTTTGAATTCATCCTACACACAATGATCTTCAAAGTTTTCCTGAGTTGCTTGGTTTATGGGTTAAAATTATTTATTCTCATACACCATCACTCCCTTACCTTTACATTCAGAGTGCTAGTGTTCCCCTGCAGTGCTTCACAGAGCGCTGCAACGCTCTGGTGCCTTTAACACTAGAGCACCAATTTTCTGCTCTTTTGAAAAATTTTGGGGATACCTTTTTAGGTGTTATTTTTTGTTCTTTAACCTGATCAAGACTGTTTCTATCAATATGTGTCTTCTGTAGACCCTGAAACCATTTGATTTCCAAATATTTTTTGATTTTTTGCTTGGCTTATAAAATATATTGACATCATTCTTCCTTGTTTTCGAATCACTCTTCCTTTTTGAGATCTGGAGTCGTTTTTATACTTTATCATTGATTTGATTGCATGAAATTTGTTACAAGAAGGTTCAAAGATCTGTGTATTGATCCATTTGATATTTGAAGTTATCTTTCCAAGCAATTCTTCTTATTTGAGTTTTGGTTTTATTTTTTCTTGTTATTTGATTGTAATGAGAGTGTGCTTTTTGTTTATATGATGTTCTTTTCCGAACTTATTACAACTTGGAAAGAATTAAATATGGTTGGCATAAGAAGCTTGGAATCAATTTGATTATAATTCATATTTAAACAAAAATAATTTCATGATTTGGATTTTGGATATTCTCAATAGTTTAGCATTGAATTGAATTCTTGATTCAGAATAATTGGATGATGTTTCGGCATTTTTGTGTTTGATAGTGAAAAAAAAACTTCTTCTCCTTCCCTTAAATAGAAGTTCATTGAAATAAAATATTGCTTATCATTTTTCTTATGCATTTTTGGGAATCGAGTCATAATATCATCAGTTTCACTCTCAATCACCTCTGAGTAAAGAACAGCCACAAAAATAAACGGTAATTAAAATCGATCTAGAATTTTTTTCTTTTTAGATCCCTCCACCAACATTAGACTAGGATTAGCGCTTTGGATTTGGCTGTGAGTACAACTTTCCAAATAATTCAAAACAAACATTATCATCTTGCGATAGGGAGAGAAAATCCATCATTTAAGCTTTCTGGGATCCCCCTCTCACACAAGGGTTACGCACGAGGTCAAATTCGAAAGAGCTGTGGATATTATCCCTTTTTAGTTTGACTATTCATAGTAGTCAGATCATATATTGGGGGTTCTTACCGAGGTTCAATTTTCTTCATTTTGTCTCGGTTCTTCGTGAATTTTGAATCCGTTCGAGGTATTCTGGATTTCTATCGATCCACTTGTCCTCATTTCTCTCGAAGGATTTCACACTTGTTATGCTTCCTATACATTCGGACTAGACTGTCAACTATACCCACCTAGGGGATGACTGCAAGTTGGTGTTCTTAGTAGCCATAATATTTAGGATATTTACACAAGGTGACAGTGAAGGGAAGTCTTCGGTGTACCTGGAATAGACGGTGGTCAAACTCACTTGGGCTCCTTGGAGGGTAAATCCAAGATTGTTGTGTGGAATCTTGCACCAAGGTGTAAGTCCGTTAAGAAGGTCTCCATCGTAATTGTTCCACCCGCTCATATCCTATCCCCTTCTTGAATTTATCACGTGATGTTGGATTTCATCACCAATTAGTACAGTCATCAGAAGAAGTTTTGTTTACTTGTTGGTATTCCTATATTTTTTTAGCGTGTGTTGTTGTTTTAATAATTCTTAAAAATTGAGCATGTAGATGATAAAGGTCTTCGCCGATCACATAGGACGCAAGGGATGCCTCTATAAGAAGCCTACTAAACCTTACCTCCTAAATCACCAGAAAGAAACTACCATGGAAAGGTATACAATCAATCTGACGTTGGGATTGTTTCTACTCCCTTGTTAGAGAATTCAGAAAGAGATTTGGTTACGGTTGAAAATCCCACTCCTCACACTACACCTGTGTCAATAAATTATATTAAACCATTTTTTCTTCTATTGGAATCACTCGGTAACGTAATAGAAGAAGAGGTCCCAGGTTTAAATGAGAGGACAATTGTCGAGACATATATGGGATCCATAGAACCAATTTTTGGTGATGACTATAGGACTCCTATTCATCCTACAACTGAAGTAGATACACATCACACACATGCTCGTTCTGTATGTATGAATCCATCAACAAATGGTATTTATAAGAATTTTGAATACATATGAAAGCCTCTTAATCTTCATGACACTCTTGCTACTGAGGCAGCACAATCCGGTCAAACTATTTATCACCCCATCAAACAAGTTATTAATCCTATTGTCACGTCAACACAAGTCCATCTTAATATTGGATTCATCGCCTATACTCATATCCAAGGCACTTCAAATGCTACTCCTACCTTTACACATTCACTCTACATCTCCTCACATTCCACATAATCATGTTGGAACGAATTTGCACCAAAGAATGTAGACCCTTGCGGGACAGACATAATCAACCGTGAGACATATCTCGACTGGGGGGAAACCTCCATCTAGTAGACCGGTCCCTCTCAGAGGAAAACCATCCTATATAATTCCTACCCCTCTAGGGGGAAACCATCTTTTCATGGTCCTTCTGGAGGGCAACCTCCCTTTACTAGTCAAACCCCAGTTGTTAATCCACCTACGGTAGGAGGAAACCTTCTTTTGCCGAAAACCCTTCACAATCCTGGGGAGTATCTTCAGAAGGAACATTTACTCAAACTACGTTGGGGGAAAATCATACCCTAACCCAAAAGGAGGAGTCTCAAATATTGTTCCTTCTGGACTATATTCTAGACAACCTTATCTGGGCATCCCATATCCTACCTGGGGTCCTGAAGGAAAACAATTATATCCTCCCCAAGGGTCTAATGTTTATCCTCCCCACGGGGCTTATGTGTATCCTCCTTAGGGACAATCTGTTTACTCCCCTCAAGGGAAAACTATTGATCCCCCACAACCAAATCAACTGACATATTCTCCTAAGAATCCACCTGGTTTTCCCCCACTCATGGATATTCCTCAACCATCATCGAATCCTATTTATCCTAGCCATCAACAACCATATACAGGAGGACCTACTGGATATAATTACCCATATCATCCATTTTATGGTCCTACTGGTGTCCCTATGCCACACCAGTATCACCCTCAGGTTAATCGACAATTACCCTTCCTTTCTACTATGGATCTCCCTGACTTGTCTCAGTTGACCAACGATACCATACAACACTCTCCTTTTTGGCCAGTGATTCCTGCTAAATTACCTTCCGACATCCCAAAGTTTGACGGTAAAATTGAAGAAGACCTAAATAACCATGTGATGACATTCCATTTATGGTGTTCATCAAACTCCTTAATTTATGATTATATGTGTTTCCACGATACCTTGGGAGTCATTGACATCAATGGTGATTTCCCTCGCACTTGTTAATGGTTTACCTTATTGACCGATAATCAAGTGGTTTCTACCATGTTTGACATCAAGACATCTATTCACATGGTTAGATTCATGCCACATCGGTATTGGTAAGAAGACCCTAGGTTGAGTGTTCACTCTGATATCTACTTTACCCAGGTTGCGAAGGAGTTTCTTTTGAGAATATTGATATACATATTGTCACATAGATCCAATTTGTATTGGTATGTGGCTATGTTTTGTCATCTCGTAGATCCATTATGTAATTCTCGTGGCTACGATCAATTCATGTCATGAAGGTATAGATCCACATTGTATCTTTGGTGGCTATACCTTTTGAGTCAATATGATTATAGATCTGTAGTGTATTTTATGGCGGCCATACCTTGAAAGTCTTTTATCACTCAAGCATAGGTATGCATGCCTTGGGTTTGAAACATGTCATAACATTTTTTTGATGGTTGTTTGCAGCTTCTACCAAGTTCTCCGAGTCCATACCCTTGCTTCAAAAATTCTACAAATTAGTTCAGTCATCAGTTTCCATCTTTTGACCTCGCACTTTGGGGGGCAATCTGTTACACGTCAAAATTACTCACTTCAATGATGTCTCATTACACGTCATTGTCATTGTCGCAAGTGTCGAAAGTGTCTCACTTTTTTCAGAAGTGTCGAAAGTCTCATAGAAATTATATTGTCATCTTTCCTGTGTCACATCGCAGATGACATCATAATAACACTTGAGATATCCTCTAATACTGGTTAAAAGAAGGAAATATTTCATTTGGAAAAGAGTACAAACTTTTACCTTGAGAAATTACCATCATAAAAGCATTTTCAAAGATCGACGCTCCCCTTCCCACTTGCAGAGAGCGCTAGTGCTCCTTTCCCTCTTAGCACAGATTGCTATAATGCTCTGTGGCCCACTTTGAGGGAGCGTCGATCTGTTGATCAAATCAAGGGACAAATCCCCCTTATCTCTGAAGTCAATTGAGAAATATCCGAGTGAGTTTGGCTCAAATCCAAGTCCAAGGTTGAATCTAAGGGGAGTTCTACAACTGATGGAGAAAGATCCTCAACTTATCCCAAGAATATCTAAGATGGTTAGGCCTCTCAAAGCCTATATAAGGAGGCACCCTCATGGTGAAAGGGAAGAGAATAATCAGTGAAAAGTATTGTCATTTTGATTGTGGATCATTCAATCAAGTGGTTGGACAAGGATATCTTGGTGAGGCTACTATATCTGCATCTACACTTTGTAAGAACCTTATTTTGTTCTCATTAATACATGTGATTGGCCTTCTTCCTTCAAGATTATGTGCATTTGCATGAGCTTGTCTCTTTGGATGAATCTAGTTTTAAACCAATCATGGTAGAATAGGAAGTATGCTTTGTCTTTGTTGTTTATTGCATTGCAGGTCTCATTGAAGGACCTGGAGATCAAGTTCAACTTGGACTGGACGAGGAAAAACTTTGTAAAAGGTACTCATATCTTATTCCTCTTCTCTATTGTTTATCTTAGCTATGTTTAAAGGAAAGTAGCTGTTCAAAGTTAACACTTTTCTGTCTTGGTCATAGGGGTCTAAGATCCGCAGGGGAATTCACCTATCCACAGGGGAATTTTCCTACAACACCTGTACCGAGACAAAGTCTCCGAAGAGATCCCTCTCTAGGTCTGAAAGGCTACTTTCGTATCTCAAAGTTGGTTGAAATAGTTACCTCTGTCATATTTTTATCAACCGAACATATTTATAGAGTGCTAACATTCTGGCGCCATTGCTGGGAACAAAATTGAATAAATTTTGCCTGGGAGAATGACTAAAGTTATAGTTTTGACGCCTGAGGGTAATAGAGGGACAAACATCTATATTGGTTGAAACCTTTACCCTGGAAAATCCTATCAAAAAGACCAATAGCACCAAGTAGCGCAATTCAAGAACCCTGGATTTGAAGGCAATCTATACAAAAGAAAATCCTAACCCAAACCTTGTAGAGCTTGTGTACGACCCTGAGAAAATTCTGCGTGGGACTAGAGAGAAAGCGTTGGACCCATTCTATTACCTAGA
The DNA here is from genome assembly GCA_032191745.1 of Picea mariana. NCBI lineage: Eukaryota > Viridiplantae > Streptophyta > Pinopsida > Pinales > Pinaceae > Picea > Picea mariana. The sequence goes on from JASDQU010681997.1 coordinate 31,090, forward strand.
TAGAAGCTTGTCCTTACCCAAAGATGATGCGCAAAGCATTGACGACCTTAAATTTGACACATTATTTGAGCAAACCTTGTTTAGGTCTAAGTCGTAAACCAGCTTGGATGAGATAGTTTTCAAGAAGAAGATATTCCAAGCCCTAATATCTAATAATATCCCTCAAAATCCCAACCCTCCTAGAGCCATGGCTTCCATATTCTCCTCCCTCATTCTTCCAGCCCAACTGCATGATCTGCCCCAAAATTACAGCCAAAGAACTAAGCTCTATGATGTTGAAGGGAATGTTTTAGCCCAGAGGCATCTCGATTGGTTCAATGATTTCGTCGACCTAGAGGAGGTGGACTATGCAGATGTGAAAAGGAGGTTGTTCGCGCAGAGAATTTCGGGGGAGGTGAGGAAATGGTTCAAAGACCTCCCAGTTGCAAGCATTTAATACTTCATCACATTCGACATGTATTTCATTACTAGATGGGGAGACAAGAAGAATGGATTGCATCTGTTAATTCAGTACAATAATATGATGAAGGTGTCGAAGGAGATGGTGAAATAATTCTCATCCCGTTTAATGAATATTTATAACTTGATTCCTGCATAAGTCTAGCCACCCCCTAGGGCTGCATAGTTGCGATACACCGACTCCTTTGACAACGATTTTGCCTTGTTGTTTAGAGAAAGAAAATAAAAAAATCTAGAAGCAATAATGAGCAACATGATCGAAGTCAAGGTAAATATGATAGCATCGGGGAAGATCAAACAAATATTCAACAGAGGGGATAAAAACCCCAAGGAGATGCACAACTATCGACATCTTGGTCCTTGAACGACAAGTTAGAATTGATGATGAAGACGATGGAGAAACTAATGGAGAGAATATCCATGGGAAAGATACTTGAATCCCGAGAACAGTATGCCCCAAACCCAGAAATCATAACCTCATAAGGGGTCAAGTTCCTCAGATCAAATAGAGGGAATAGAGGGAGCAGCGATATCAGGGCAACCAATAGACAAGGCCTCTGTTCCAAAACAATTATGTGGACGAGGACTTTGATCAGATGTTTGAAGTCCAAATCCATTGTTGTGATGACAGGAACTCACACGTATTTTTAACAAAGCAAGAACATGATCAGTACATGAGCGAAAAAAATGATTTTGTGTTGGAAATGAATGATACATTGTTTTGTGAAGCGGATGATGTATTGTCCTGGGAGACATAAAAGGTTATCAGAATGCCATCATGCAGTTTCAGAATAAATATAACCTCGAGAGAAAGGAGGCGTCTGTCGAGCCTCAACATACGAATCCCGTAAGGAAACCCCCAATGGATACCCCTTCCACGAGTTGACTGAGGCCAGACAACCTGAACAAGGATGCAGCTGAAAAGGTGAAGTCAAAGGAGTAGGCCCCGAGGAAAGAACTGGAAATAGGTCGGGAAGCATGTGAAAAATAGGTAGAGAAAGTCTGTCCCTTTTAACTTTGAGCATGACATGGCTAAAATAAAAATATTTGTCCCATTCAACTATCTTATCAGAAAGGGTGAGTATTGGACGAAGATTATTTAAATGCTAAAAATGAGAGGGATCCCTGATACTTTGAACATCCAAGACAATCACCTTGCTATTCTGTTTGTTCCATGTGTTGAGGATACAAGTGATACTGAGGATGTTCCCCTGTTCTATGTCAGTCTAGAAATCCATGACATGACCCTGCATAACGCCATGCTGGATTCAGGCGCATCACACAACCTCATGCCAAAGGTGATCATGGACGAGTTGGGTTTGGACATAACCCGACCCTATAAGGACCTTTTTTCTTTTGATTCAAGGAAATTCAAGTGGTTGGGTCTCAACAAGGACTTGGTCGTATTACTGGCCCAAATTCCTTCGAAAATCATGGTTATGGATGTGGTCGTGGCAGACATACCCCCTAAGTTTGGCATGATTTTTTCCAGGTTGTGGATGCAAAGTTAAAAGGGACTCTACAAATGGACATGTCATACACCAACATTCCTATCTTTGGCCAGGATAGACGATTGTACAGAGAAGTGTTGTTGAAATACATGGTAAGCAGTAAGACGCAACCAAATAACCATCCTATATACTCCGTCAAAATTGAGGTTGGTTCCTCTATAATCTACAATGAACTAAGATTTTAAGAGGAAGAACCAACAGCCATCATGACAGCCGATGAAAAAACCATGCAACAAGCAGCAGAGTGCGTCGACCCAAATAATTGTGTGGAAAATGAGATATGGTACATGAGTTTTGATGGCACTATCAGTAAGGAAGGATCAAGTGTTGGCGTATGGATAAGACCCCCTGAGGTGGGCACATATCTATGCTCATACAAGATCATGTTCAAATGTACAAACAACATGATCGAGTATGAGGCACTGATCTTGGGCTTGAAGGTTTTGAAATAACTAAGTGCAAAGAGGATAGCAGTGTGTAGAGACTCCAATATGGTCATAAACTAGGTTAAAGGCATATATCAGTCCAAACAACCCAGGCTAAGAGCATACAAAAATTTTGTGCTGGACCTCCTTGAAGAATTTTCAAAGTATGATCTATCTTCTATCCCAAGGGAGAGAAATCATATTGTTGATTCATTGGCCACCTCGACCTCGATTTTTAAAATCACCATCTTCCCAAACATAAAATACGAGATCGAAATAAAACATTGGCAGGTGTTTGACAACGACAAACAGGTGGAGAGATTTCTTGAAATGAGCGACGAGTTTGCTAACATAAACACTGATGAAGAGTGTTGTTGTGTCAAAGAAGAGAGCATGGATTCACACAGTAATGAAGACCCTTTCTAGAACCAAATATTGGGAAGGGACATAGTACAATTGAAGAACAACATCATCCCAAAGGGGCTAGCTCCATTGAAAAATATGTTTGACGAAAATGACGTGGCTAGAAATCCCAAGATAATTGCAAACGCTGAGGATGTTGAAGGCTACAACATCGTGACTGAGGAGAACCCGAAAATAATTAAATTGTCGAAAAAACTCAGTCCAGAGGTCAAACAAGACTACATCAAGCTCATGAAGGATTTCCCAGATGTTTTTGCTTGGAGTTATGATGACTTGAAGGTGTATGACACTAAAGTGATTCAGCATGTCATCCCTCTCAAAGAAGACCAGAGTTCATTCAAACAGAAGCTATGACAGATAAATCCCCTACTGTTGCCGCTAATCGAAAAGGAGGTAATGAAACTCTTCGAAGATAAAATTATCATTTCTTTAAGTTTTTCTAGGTGGGTGGCCAACTTGGTACCTGTTAGAAAAAAGAGCAGTGAAATAAGACTATGTGTGGATTTTCGTAACTTAAACAAAGTGTCCCTCAAGTACCACTACTCGCTCCCTAAAATGGACTATATTATGAAAACGCTAGTGGGGTCCTAGAAGATGTCCATGCTATATGGTTTTTCGAGTTACAATTAGATCTTGGTACACCCGGATGACAGGGAAAAGACTTATTTTATGACACCATGGTGGGCATTCATGTATGCCAAGATTCCTTTAGGCCTGATGAATGTCGGAGCTACCTTCTAGAGGGAAATAAACATTGTGTTTGTTGATGAAAAGGACAAGTTTATTGTGATCTATCTAGATGACATCACAATATACTCTGACTCCGATGAACAACACCTTGGGCATCTGTAAAGGGTTTTCCAGAAGTGCAGGAAGTTTGGCATATCGCTAAATCAGAAGAAATCACATTTTGGGATCGAAGAAGGGAATTTATTGGGGTGTATTATCTCGAAAGAGGGAATTAAGATAGACCCCAATAGGGTTGAAGGAATCCTAAAAATCGACACTCGCGTAGTAAGAAGGAAGTGCAATCCTTCCTGGGAAAAGTAAACTTCTTGATAAAATTCATCCCGAACCTGAAAGAGATTATAAAACATATCAGCTACATGCTTAGAAATGGGAACGACATCAACTGGAACCCGAAAACCAGGAAGTCATTTGAAGATATCAAGGTGGCACTGAATAGAGCTCATGTGCTAGCCATTCCATACTTCATGAAGGATATCATCCTGTTTTCATTTTCTTCGGAGCATAAGATTTTCGGCGTGATGTTACAAAAAGACGAGCATAACTTCGAGAAGCCCATATCCTATTTCAGCCGAATGTTGAGGGATGCTCCACTAAGGTAGGAAATTATGGAGAAACAAGAATACGCCTTAGTGAAGGCCCTAAAGGAGTTCATAACGTACATATTACACTCCCACGTTATCACTTACGTGCCCAACAATTCAGTCAAGGATATCTTGACTCAGCCTAACCCAGAGGGAAGGAGAGGTAAATGGATAGGGGCCATGCTGGAATATGATCTCGAAATCAAGCCCAAGAAGCTGATTAAAGGGCATGGCCTTTCAAAGTTGATGGTGCAGTCAGACTGCGACTTTGTGGGCATAAACTTCATCGTTGATCTATCAGAGAATCCTCAGGAAGAAACAACTGCACAGGTATCTAAGGATTTCATCGATTCACCATGTTATGCAGACATCATCTTTGTGCTAAGGAACCTATAAGACCCTCTAGGTTTAAGTAAGACAAAGGATACATTTATAAATCTCAAAGAGGTTAAGTTCTGCATCCTAGATAGTTCACTATACTTGATCAAAATCTGGACTAGGGGTCAAATTTTAGCCCAAAAATCAACATTCTTGGAATTGCCTCAAAACGAATGAGAGTGTATCCCTCGTCATGATGAACCCAACGCAATTCGTTTCATCTCAAATGGACATCCGGAGCGAGAGATATTGTGATTTGTCTGAATCGTCAAACAGGGAAAAAATGGATGATGACTGCACAGTCCGTACGGATGCTGACATGGCATGTACGTACAGGTGACATGGCGTGAAGTACATTGATATGGAAGCTGGTGACATGGCAGTCATTTATTGGCTGATGTGGTCGAATTGGGAGGCGACACGTGGCATTGTTTTTGGCAAATGGTAAGGTGCCACGTGGCCTAGTCATGGGCTGCCACGTGGCACCCCTTTATTGTCTATTGGTTTAATGGTTTGTTCAAAAGTTTGTGGAGTTAGTGGGGATTGAACCCTGGACCTCCCCCTTTACCAAAGCCTTTGAAAACTCCACATTGGCAACGCGCCACTATACTATTGCTTGTTATATAAACAAGTTAATATGTATTTAAGTTTGGTTTTTTGTTAAGTTGGCGGGGGGTCAGGCCGAGGCTTAGCCCCGACCTACGCTTTTACACTTTGAACATATGACCATTGTTCAATATTCCATGCGTGCGAAGTTTTTGAATATTAATCCACGGTCCTATATGCAAATCCCATATGACCAATATGTATATTCATATGGAGCGCGGGTTTTTATATATGTGTTGCCACGGTTATATGGTTATACATGTGACCGTATACATATGCGCGTGGGGTTTACATTTGGTTATGGTTTTAAAATGGTTGAACAACCCGCCATGGGTCATGGTTTTATTTTCCATTTAAACGGTTTTAAGTGTTAGCCCTTTTTACATGCGCACGGTCACATGACCCCTATGTGCCTAGGTGCTAGGCGGTTAGGGGCTGGAGGCGCCCTAACCGTCCTACAGTTTGCACATTTATTCGGTTGTGTGCATGTGCTGGGTTTAAACACAGATTTGGAGCGTGTTCTTGGTTCAAGCACACAGAGGTGCGTTTTGGCGAACCGGTTTCAGCAAGCTTGAAGGAAGAGGATGGCAGGAGGCCTATCTTTCTCATTTTTTGGCCGATTAAGGTGCCGTAAAATCCCAGCTAGGGGTTTTTGGACGTGATGAATCCATTGGTGCTGTTATCAAAGCCATTTTAAGACTTATTCTACAATTTTTTCACCATTGAAGTTTCAGGAAGCTCCAGGGAGCTTGAACCCCTCATTGATTGAGGACATGGTTTGGTGAGCTTATGTTTGTTTTCTATGATTGAATAATCATTTTTGACTAATTGATATGATCTGAACACATTGGGACAGGTTTAAGAGGCTGTTGAGGACTTTTACAGGTGTTTTTACCAAAGAGAAGCTCAGGGAAGCTTATGGCCACATGTAGAAGAGGTCATGCCCGAATGAGCCATGATCCGTTTTCAGAGTTCTATTAGTCATTTTTGGGTTTTTTATGTGTTCTGATCTCAATGGTGCAGTCCGTTTTTCCATTGGAGCTGAGTAGAATCTTGTAAAAGAACTTTTGACAAATTAATCCCAGAGAACCAAGTCCATTGACAGAGGCTCAAGGAGATGTAGCCCGGAGGGGGGTGAACTCCCTTATCATGTTGTTCTTGTTGTGAGTTTGATGGTTTATTTGCTGCAAGTTGTTTTACTTTGTATTTATTTAAAGTACATATTTAACCATCTAAAAGAACAATTCCTCAGACATAAGCATTTACAAGAAGATACATAAATTTGGCACATAATTTATCTTGCATATTTTAACACATGAAGCAAGGTCTTGTAAAGTTTATTTTAATGAAGTAGAGGGTGATTGCATAGCATAACAAGTCAGCCTTCTATTTTTAGATCAATACTGGAAAGAACCCAGAGGGATCTTGCTGAGTTGTTTGCTAGAAAATGACGCAAAATGATCTATCAAAGAATTCCACAAAGGAAACTGTGGAGGAAACCATTACTGAAAAGCCACCGCACACAAAATCCTAAGAGAGGGTTACTATTGGCCATATTTGCATACGTATACAAAGAATTTTCCAGCTGCCACGAGTGTCAGATTTTCGATGGAAGAAGAAAGCTCCATCCCTTGCCACTAAAGATGATCTCAGTTGAAGCACCTTTCATGCAGTGGGGTTTTCATTTCATAGGGGAAATAAATTCTCCATCCTCAGTGCAACAAAAATGGATACTCACAGCCACAGAATACTTCAAGAAATGTATAGAAGTGATCCCCACAAAGAAAGATACTGACTTAGTCATCATCCAATTTTTAGAGACAAATATCTGGTTGAGATTCAGATGCCCTGTCAAGATCATAACCGACAACGTGGTCGCATTCAAGTCCAATAAGATGGAGAAGTTTTGTCAGGATCACAATATAACCCTAGGGAATTCTACAACGTACTACTTCCCACAAGGAAACAAGTTAGCAAAATCATCAAATAAAAGTCCGACTAGGATCATGAAAAGACTCTTGCAATAAAATAAGAAATCTTGGCATAAAAAACTTATCTATGCATTGTGGGAAGACCAGGTTACCACCAAGAAGTCAATCTCAACGTTGAATTTTCATATTGTATACAACGCAGATGCAATTTTCCCTACCACACTAGGGTTTCCCATCAAAAATTTGTTGCAAGAGTAGGAGGATGAGACATATGACACGCAGAGGAGAATAAATTAGTTGGTTCACAAACAACAAATGAGGGAATAGGTGCACAATCGATCACAACTCAACCAAGATAGGATGAAGAAAACCTTTGAAAAGCGTTCTAAGCAAGAGGAATTTTGGTTGGGTGATCTAGTGTTGAACTGGGACATGAGAAATGAGGATAAAGGAAATCACGGAAAATTTGATAATCTGTGGACCGGTCCATTCAAAATTGGTATACATCGCGAAAATAATGCTTATTTTCTGGAAGAACTAAATGGAGAGTGAGTTGGTTAGGGGCCTGTAAATGGCAGGTTCCTCAAACATTATCTGATGAAATACGATATGTTTAAGCCACATGTCATTGTAAATAGTCGTTTTATTTTTTTGTCGAGTCAGTATGTTAGCAGAAAATTGAAGCCCGAAGTGAAGGCCCTGAGTTTATGCTGAATCTTTTAAAAACTGCGTGGATAGGTTTAGGTTATGTTTTGTCTTTCATATTTCAGTGTCTGAAAGTTGAATAAGGCCCAATGGTTAGGAACCTGGTCTACTATTCTTTGTTACCTCGTGGGGAGGATAACATCCTCATTGGAGCCAGCTATTAGTGCCGCCATTTTTCTCTTCAATTAGAGTCGGTTTTAGTTGAGTTCTGGCCCATGTGTCAGAGCATGTGAAGTCATGTATGTAACAAGAAAGGGGTCGAAGTCAGCAGGTAGTCGGTTGGCCCTTGGAGTCAAGAAGGGGATGTTAGAATCCAAACATGCGTAAATAAGTATGAGTCTGTTCCAAAAGAGTCAGGTCCTGCCACAAAGAGAGTTTCTACGTTACTTAGTTCTAAGCAAGTTGTTAATGGAAGTCATATCGACAAGTACTGTAACCATGATAGGCTCGTTATGAAGGCTGGAAGAATGAAAAATCACGTCGTTTGTATCATGTATGTTCTACAACCCTTATCAACTATAATTTACATGCATGGATGTGCTATGGAAAATCTATTGTCCATTTTGAAACATCCTTTTGTGATGAATTCAGTGTTTCTTGGCACGTTCCCTCCTCCCGCCTGCTCGGTTATAAATTTCATATGCTATGCACGCATTCTATTCAAAAATTGGGGTTATGCATTGTTTGTAATCTTTTCTCGCAATCCCAGGTTGATCGAATTCTCCTTCTTGGGCCTTTCCCATATCGACTGTGCCTAAGACAAATACGGGTTGCAACATGGAAACCTCCCAAAACGTAAGAAAGGGCACGTGAAGTGGAAGAAGCGACAGGTCCAATCCCCAAATCAACTGGGATTCGTTCTCACTCATAGCAGGCACCCCCAAGGATCCAAAAGGAGGTTCACCTTTGCCCGTGGAAGCAAGGATATCACACCGCTCAGAGCCTGGAGTGGAAGAATATGCACAAGAAGGAAATATGTTAAAATCCTTGTCTCCCCAACATCATATACCATGGATAAGGGGAAGGCCAAGGAAGAACAAGGAAGTTGGGTAAATACAAGTCCCAAACAAGCCGCGTGCAAAATCAGTTATCGAAGAATTACTTATGCACAATATTCGGTTGGATCTTGCCAAAGGTACAAGCCAAGGAAGCGGGAGCAGAAAAAGGAGGACAGATGTCGTGGGCACTAATGTTCAAGATTTGTCTCAGCAGCTGAAGAAGGCACAACTCACAGTCACTGAACTTTACAAGGAAAACATGGAACTAAGACAACAATTAGCAGTAAAGCCCTTGAAGGGTCAGCATTGCAAGGCCGTGAAGGAAATGTGGCATGGCTGAAAAGATAGATCAGAGAGGCACATGATACAATTGTACAACTGTGTGAAATAGAGAGGCTGTCAGAAGAAAGGAATGCAAAGCATTTCAGAGAATGTGAAGTGGCCAAAGAGAAAGTCCACGCAACTCTTACCAGCGTGAATAAGAAGCATGATTAACTAAGTTCATTATCATATCATCCAACAGAGCATATTTCTTGATATATTTTGAAGGAGGCATCGCCCTTAGATGATTTTTTCATTTTGGTAATGGTCTCAACAGTCGACAGCTACTCACCGCGCATGCACCCCAGCAAAGAAACGCGTGGAAGAAATCAAGGTCGTTATAGTAGATTGTTGGAGCTTGTAAGAATACTTGATCATTCAAATATCTCATTGAAGGAAGGCTTTGACACATCACTATCCCCATGACGAGACCTTTTTGATAACCGAATCCCTGTGGCAGAACACAAGCAGTCAAGATGTGACTAGATCCAGTTGTTTTCTATTTTTGGAAAGGCGTCATGCGAAGAGTCATTTAACATAGAACAATCAGTTTCCTAAGTTCTAGGGGCAGAAGCTAGATAGAAGGGCAGCCCAAGTGGCGCCCTTGCCTATATATTTTATCTTTTTAATGTAATCCAAGTTGGTTGGAAAACTAGTGTAGACAGTGTCTATTAAATGTAGTTTGAGCTCGATCGAAATTTAATGCAAAAGTCCTGAAGCTTTGATGAAAATATTCTAATTGTAGTAGTTGGATGTATTGTTTCCTTTATTTGTGTACGTACTTCCTGTATTCTTTATTCATATCTATTGTTGTCTAAATAGGAACATATTTTTGAACTTGGGATTCACTGTGCAGTTTCCTGGGATTTGTGCCATTTAGAAAAATCGTTTTCCTGTAAATTAACTATGAATTCATCCTTAGCAGTGCTCTGAGTTACTTCATGTTTTTTCTCCCACCACATACAACGATTTTTCACTGAAGATTGTTAATCGCTTAGCCTTTATCCTCTCAAGTTAAGTCACTGAGTCATTTGTTTCTATCATTTTCTCGAACCAACTCCATAGCCCAAGGTCTAACTCCCTTGCGCCAATATAACCAGAACTTACTGTTTCAAAGGTGTTAAATCTAGTCAATAGCTTAGAGCCATATCCTGTACCAAGACAAAGTCTCTCTCGAGAGACCTCTCTAGGTCCAAAAGGCTAGTTTTGGATCTCAAAGTTGGTTGAAATAGTTACCTCTGTCGTTTGTTTATTAGTCGAATAGATTTACAGAGTGCTAACAGACTCTACATAAGAACATGAATCAGAAGAAGAAGATCCTCATACTCCAGTATTGAGGAGATCGGTTCAAGAAATAAGGCTATCGAAAAGGTATAATCCATATGATTTACGTTCAAATTTTTCTTTATCTATTATTGATGATGATCCTAGAACTTTCAGGGAGGCAGTGGATTCAGAGGATGGAAATCTGTGGAAAAGGGCCATGGACGAAGAAATGGCATCTTTGGATAAGAATGAGGCTTGGGATCTAGTGGAGTTTCTGACTGAAATAAATCTCATTGGAAGAAAATGGGTATTTAAAAAGAAGATGAATGCAAAATGAAAAGTGGAGAAAACAAAGCTCGGTTAGTAGAAAAGGGTTATTCTCGGGTTGAGGGAACTCATTTTAGTGAGATTTTTTCTCCTACTGCCAAGTTAACCTTTATAAGATTTTTGTTATCTATTGCTGCTGCATTTGATTTTGAAGTAGAATAGATGGATGTGAAGACAACATTCCTACATGGGGATCTAGAAGAAGAAATCTATATGAAGCAACCAGAAGGTTATGTTGTGAAGGGAAAGGAGTTGGTATGTAAGTTGAAAAAGTTCCTGTATGGTTTAAAACAATCACCAAGGATGTGGTATAAAAAATTTGATACTTATATGCTGGGACTTGGCTTCACAAGAAGAAAAGAGGATCCTTGTGTATATTTTAAATTAATTGGTGATCATTTGATTTATTTGGTCTTGTATGTGGATGGCATATTGCTGATAGGAAACAACAAGGAGATTACCCAGGATGTGAAAAATCAGATTTCCTCTAAATTTGACATGAACGATCTCAGTTCTTCAAATTTCATTTTGGGCATGGAAATTAAAAGAGATTCGACAAAGAGGAAACTCTGGTTGAATCAGAGAAAATATGTCGAGAAAATATTGCAGAGGTTTAATATGTAGGAATGTAAACCGGTCAGGGTTCCAATTCTTGTTGGTGTAAAGTTATCTATGGATCAGTGTCCTAAGACATAGGAAGAGGAGGAGGACATGTCTCGTGTTCCATATGCGAGTGCAGTTGGAAGTTTGATGTATGCAATGGTTTTTACTAGATAAGACATTGCACATGCAATGGGAGTTTTGAGTAGGTATATGTCAAAATCAGGGAAGCAACATTGGACAACAGTAAACAGGGATTTCAGGTATTTGCGTGGAACTTCTAGCTATGGATTGTGCTACCGAGGAAGACCAGGATTGGACAAAATGATGGATATACATGGCTTTGTGGATGCATATTGGGCTAGAGATATGGATCGTAGTATATCTACAAGTGGGTATGTGTTTAACCTGTTTGGAGGAGCAATAAGTTGGATGAGAAAAAGACAGGCTGTAATGGCACTTTGAACTACAAAATTTGAATACATGGTAGCCACTCATGAAAGTAAGGAAGAATTATGGTTAAAAAGATTGTGTTCAATTATTGGGTTGGTACAACAAGCTGTAAGGATAGATTTTGATAATCAAAGGGAAATTTTTTTGGTGAAGAACCCGACTTATCATTCAAAAACAAAGCATATTGATATTCAATATCACTTTGTGAGAGACATGCTTGAAGAAAATAAAGTATTGTTGATGAAGTTGGACACTTTGAAGAATGTTGCAGATTCATTAACAAAATATGTGATCATTGAGAAGTTGTCTTGGTGTAGAGGATCCATGGGCATTGTTGCCCTGGATTGTTGATTATGTAACCCTATAACCCCCTGTATGCAAAGAAAACACAAGTGGGAGAATGTTGGTTATGTGTTATATTATTTGCATGAGTAGTAGTGTCTGCATTGCTCCAAGAGAACAGGGGGTACAGGGGGGCAATATCCCCCCGAGAAAAAATAATTTCCTCGGGAAACATGTCACATTTTTGGGCAGTTTTTCGGCTCATGGTTTTTTCCAATGGTTTTCTATTTCCGGTTAAGGAATTAGGGTTGTTGACTAATCCAGGTCATGGGGTCAGGGTTTTGGATGCCTCTGGCTCCTATATGTATATTGTATTGTAAATAATGTAACACTATGAACGAATATAGAATACGTTGGTTTTCCTGGTTTTGGTTTCCAGGGGAAAAATCTCTATGTAATGTTTTTATTTTCCATTGTATATTTTATGTTCTTTTACTAAAAATATGTTTCCAGTAAATATTGTACAAGGTTAAAATCTACACATAGTGCATGCATTTGATGTTACATGACAACTAATGTAAAATGTGAATGTGGTGATGTATGTCACATGTATAAAAGATTGGAACTACTAGGGAAGGACAACTGCCAATAGTGAACAACCTTAGACAGAAGGATATGGAACTATATAAAAGATTGGATCTGTTAGGGAAGGACAACTCCAAATAGTGAACAACCTTGGGGTATTTCTAGTCAATTTCCATGTGAGGATATGGTATTATACTCGCTACCAACATCACGAGTTCTACTCTACTTATTACAAGAATGTTATTTCTACTTGAAAGTATGTTTTTCTTTGTATATCATCTAGCTTTTACAATGAGGCTGCCGAGGCCAATGGATCTTTCGTATGATTCTTGTCCCTTCAAATGAAGGAAATGTTGAAAGAACTAAAAACTTCCATCAATTCATTAACTCTTTTGAAATATAACTTGAGTCTTTCCTTCTTTATTTTATACTTCTGGGTGACCTGATCAATCACCAACTCAGAGTCTCTAGTCACAATCAGGTGTTCTATCTTCATTTCTTGTGCAAGGATCATCCCCTCTATGCCTCATTAATGCCTTGTGCAATGAGGCCAACCCATAAATCTATATGAGTATAAGAAAAATGATATTTAAGCTCAGGTTCTTGATCACCCTGATAGGGAGTTGGATCCCTACTTTATCTATGCTTGCATCACAGTGGGTGGAAATGTACTCCTCCATATTCATACCACCCCCATCCCCTCGAGCCTTGAGATTCACTACCTTGCATCTACGAGAAAATCCTTTGATGAAGTATATATATTCCACTTCAATCCTCAATGGTTTCCCATTGAGGTTGAAAGACTCTGTCTTCGAATCTTAGTAGTTTACTAGCAACTAGAGTAACCTCACCTGAGCCCTCATTCCCTTAAGAGCCCAAAATTTATAAACTAGGCCACATCGTTTTAGATATTTTTGGGCCCTTTCTTATCTTCCCACTACTTCATATATATCTTCATGCTCCCTTTCCCTCCATTCAATTACCATCCTGCAGAGGAGAAACCATTTTTTGAGTAAAAACCTTTCAAAAAAATTGTTCACGGACTTGTACTCAAGATAACTTTGTAACATTCATGTATTGGGCTACAAATATGCATGCATGCTTCTCTTTGCCCACATATATGGGGTGGTATATGCAACCCAATGAACTGTCACCCACGTATATCCTAGTTTACATGTTACACCCTCAAATACTCAAAAAATGGGGCCTAAAATTGAAATTTAAACCATTGAAATTGGAGAGGGGATGGGAACTTAATTGGTCTAGAAGGTTGTTGATTCCTCTGATTGTATCTCCCTCAATCGACACTTGAATATCGTGGGGAAAATGGCCTAAAATGCACTATGTGGGTGAAAAAACTAAAACGGTATGGTAAAATGGTTTAGTTTTACTATTAGTAGAAATGTTTTACCCACTTTCTATAGTTTTTACTATTTTTTTACCTTATGGACTAATAGAGTAGTGGAAAGACTTGGTTTTTGGTTGCTTTTTCTAGGATTCTTTGTGGTTTCTAGCATCATACCACCCATTCATACCTTCGGCAAGTATATTCCTTCACCGACATATAGGATATGTTTTCACTCCATTTTGCATTCCTATATCATTTTATGACTGTGATCCATACACCCTATGTACAAACCTATTTATTAGCGACACAAAACCTTCTCACCACTACTAGAAGTGTTGTTTGTAAGTGGTAGAAACTTACCAAAAATGGGTTCCCTAGTTAGAAGCTTTGTGTCATTTGGTATTAATGAAAAAGTTATTCCATAGGATCAAGAGTTCCTTATAGTATTGATATGAATTTTTGTTTGAACCCCATATTCTTACTCACAAGCATTCTTACCATTACCTATGGGACTCCCCCCGAGTCTTGGTTAAGCTCTTTTCTGAATCTCGACAAAATGAAAAGATTGTTGAGTGAACTTGTCCCTTTCACACTCATTAAATGGATTTGCAAGGACATCTAGTTGGTATAAGTTTAACCCTTTTCCAGACCAAGTAGACTACTTACAAAAAATGAATACTCTAGTCACCATTGGCTATAAGATTTCTCTCGGGTATTATTTTATACTTTTTTGGGGCCTATGGGACTAAATCTACAAAAAATGACATATTTTTTAGTTAAGTTGTAATTGCATTCCATCATACTGCTTGCAGTATTGATCCTATTGTTGGTGTAATGTCCCCCACCTCTTAGAGAGGTAATGAGGAGACTCAGTGACTTGGGCACCCCCACTAGGTCATAGTCTCACACTGAAGGGGGGGGAAAATTCAAGAAGTTAAAAGTTATATTTTTAAGTTGACTTAAGAAAGGAAAAGGAAAGGAGTAAAAGATAACTCAACAGAAGAATAGAAGATTAACCCTGGGAGTTAACCTAACTCAACAGAGAATTAGAAGGAAAACTATAAGTAAGAGGCTAGGGTGCACCTATTATTCATTCTGGTTTTGGATTAGCATTTGCTATTTCTCTTGAGCATTCAGTTTGGGGGTTTTGTTGTACAAACCCTTGTGAGCAACTCAGTGGTGAAATATCCACTCACCTTGTTCCGCAGCTTGGTCTCGGGGATGAAATACTCCTCCACACCATTCTAGTATCAACCCATCTCCATCTAGTGCTTCAGGAGGTGCAGGACCATCAGTTTGAGGGATTTTCTGGAGGGTTATCATCATTCTACATCTGTCTGCAGATTGGGACGTCTTGGAGCCATAGGGGACGTCCGGTGATTCAGTAAAACTCAGATCTAGGGAGATCTGCTTGAGATCTGAGCC
>JASDQU010681998.1:55232-72293 GCA_032191745.1 Picea mariana
CGGTTTTGCATGCCGTTCGCGCCAGCAGGTTCGTATCGACGAGACCTATCCCGTCGTTCCAACATCAACCATTTCTGAGCAAGTTCAATTTTGAGCATTTTTATGACACTTGGTCCTGAGCTCCTGATCACTCCACCACTATATTAGTGAAATTCTCCAACATTTCCTAAATTTCCTCCGGTATATCATCTATCAAAGTACTGGTTAAAATGACTCTAGGTTTCCTTACCACAACAAACTGCATGTCTTATTTTTTCTTGACTTCCTCAAGAAGTTCCTTCCCACTCATGAGAAGTATAGTGTTTATTGCTTCTGCTCTCACCTTCTTGTCTTCAATCGACAATAACATATGTGTTCTACCATTCCTCTTTAAGGTGTATGCATTCTTTCTCCCATCATGAGCAAATTTTATGTCATATTTCCATGGTCTCCCCAACAAAAGATTATAGACATCCATGGGAATAACATCACACAAAATCTCATCTCTATATCCCCCTATCTTAAATTCAACTAAACATTGTTTAGTGATATTTACATGATGTCCTTTTTGCAACCATGAGACTTTATATGGGCTTGGATGTGAAACTGTCTCCAATTCCATCTTCTCCACCATTTCTATGGATATTAGATTATTTGTGCTTCCACTGTCCACTATCACCTTGCATACCCTATCCTTGGTATTGCAAGAAGTTCTAAACAAACTATTTCTCTGGACTGGATTCTCTGCCTCCTTCTCTGGCTTCAAGAGAATTTTACTCATCATTAAGGATCTTCTACCTTCTACATCTTCTGCCTCAACATTTCACCTTTGCGCTTCTGAAATGTGAGCTTTGCCTCCTCCATCACTTTTTCTATCAGGAAATTCAAAAGACTTGTGTTCGATATTTCCACAAACAAAACATTTATTTCACCTCCTTTGCCTCTGCCTCTTCCTCTTGCTTGTGGAAAAGTGTTCTTATCGGCATACTTTCGTCCCTGTGAACTTCCTCCTCTTTCAAGGTGATTATGGAGATTATTTTCTTCATCTTTGGGCTTCTGCACTCTGTCTTGGGAAATTTCTTTGCCTCTTCTTTGACTTCTACCTCTGCCCCTTTTACCTTACCTTCAAGCCAATTTTTCTTCCACCTTCAGAGCAATCTGATAAGAATCTTCCACATTTCTGATTATCACCATGCTCATCTCATCCTGAATGTCATATCTTATACTATTCATGTATCTAATGATCTTTTCATCATCACTCTCACAATGAACTGCTCTAATGTTCAGTCGGTAAAACTCTTTGGTGTATTCCTTCACTGTCATTCCCTTCTGTCTCAAATTATGCATTCTTTGAAATAGATTAATTTGATAATCTCTGGGTATAAAATTGTCCTTCATTTTTTCTACCATCTGTTACACATGATTTTGGTCACTCTAGTGATGTCTCAATAGTGATGTATTCAGGCTCCCAACAAGGACTTTTTTCTTGAGAAAAGTGGCTCCTATCTTCTTCCAAAAACATATTTTTAAGATGAGTTCGCAGGCTGCCTATGGTCTAGGGTGTGAGAATCCTTCATTCTCACAGGCCACCCACACTTAGGGTGCAAACATTTCGTAGTCTACTCCATATATAGGGTGTGAAATTTTCGCAGTCTGTTCCATATATAGGGTGCGAGCCTACTTTTAAGTTTGGAAAAAAGAAGAGGTCACGAAGGTTCTAGAAGGGTATCTTCTAGAAAATGATTTGGCATTCGCATGGTTATCATTCTACTGACTTCTCAGATTTGGTGGGATCATCCTCATCCATTTAACCATCTCTCCTTCTCCTATATATTGAAAGGTTTCTCATGGAAAAGGTTAAGCAAGATTGAATGAAGAATTGGTGAAAGAATTATGTGAAGAACCCTGCATGGACAGAAGCTTGAAGGCTCTATTTGGTCTATCAAGAGGTGTTGTATCTTCTTCATGCAAGTGCAGAGCAAGTGTGTGTGTTGGAACCAAGGGTCACTTAAAGGAAGATTGCGACATCAAGGTGATTAGGTTGTATCTTCTACTTTCATTTAATATGATACAACGACATGTCCCTTTCCCATAAAGTAACTCTTACTTTATTGTGTAACTCCTTGATCATATGCATAGGTTGACATTGAATATACTTTGCTATCTTCACTTTGGGTGGTTTGTGTTGTCTTGGACATGACTTCACGAGAGCACCAAAGCGAAGCAGGAACAACAGAGACCTAAGGAAGCAATATAAATGTATGTCACGTGTTCCTTCCTATTAATACATTAAATGGATACAAATTAGGGAAAGAGTCATGTCCCATCCTGTTTTGTTCTAGATCTAGGTGGATCTAGGGAGATCTGTTAGTGTCCACACCTACCGATTTGTCCGATAACAAAATTGGCGACTCCACTGGGGATACAACCCATTTTTGGTGGTTTTTCCTTGTCCATTTTCTCTTAGCTTACCTTTTTCCATTCCCATCAATCTCTGAGTCTTGAGGATACCCTTACAGACTCCCTGGATCCAGAAGTTCCTTCAAAAATTTTGTCTTTTTTCCAAAATTTGCTTGGTTTCAGGCCTTCTCACACTGCACCCTTCTGTAGCCTATGAGAACCACTAGAGTTCACACCCTACTATTCAGTTCAATGTGAAATTCTCACACTCTGCCTATGTCTAGCCTGTGAGAATCCTTGATTCTCACACTATACTCCACTGCCAGCCTGTGAACCCACTTGCAAATTTTTTGGATTAAGCCTTTTATGTCCTCAGATGCCCAGATTTGTTTATGTGTCTAGGAAGAACTTCTCTGGCTAGTGATTGAATGTTTCTTGACTTCAAATTTCATGAATGATTAGTTTCCGGAAATCGAAAGATCTTCTTGATCACGTTTTCTCAATTTTTACCTATTGAATTTTTCACGACAAGGATATAATCTCCGGTTGTTAGATCCGAGTGCTTGTTGAGTTGAGAGCTTGTGATTGGTTTAAAAGTTGAGATATTTTGTTCTTTTCAATTGCTTATTACTTGGAAAATTGTTACCCATATGCATTTGAAGAGACTTGTCTTGTCAGATAGTTATTTTGGTCTTCATTGAAAGATTGGTTTGGGTTTTTGTTGTATATTTCTTTTTCGTTGGTTGCTTGTTTTTCTTGGTTCCACCCCTATTGTTTGGTTTATAACAAAAAATTAAAGACATTTTCTTTTTTAAGCAACTTTGTATTCAAAAAAGTATTGGCATTCAAGTACTGAAAAAGAATCAATAGAGAATTTGCATTGTTCATGGTTGTTTGATATTGCATTTCCGAGAAGATCACACATCGTAGTTCACATTGTTCTAGAAAACTTCTCTTTCCCTCCTGTAGATAGGATTCATCGAACAAATTTTGTATCATTCATTCCTATTTATGCATTTTTGGGTCAGAGTCTCACACAAGATCAATTTCATTCTGTCTCCTTTTGAGTAACAACAACCTTTAATAATATTGTGCAATTTTTAAATTCAACTAGGAACTTTTTCTAGGACTCTTTTACACCAACATTAGCTAGGCTAGAGCCTTGGAATAGGCAGTGAAACACACTCTCCAAAGCACAAAAAATACAATAGAATCTTGTGATAAGGAGTGTCAAATTCCGTTTGCATCATTTTGTCCTGGGAAGCCCTTCTCACACAAGGGTCAAACCCAAGGTCGCATCGAGATTGACAGGGTTACTCACCCTGCTTTGTTGATATCGGTG
This sequence comes from Picea mariana, assembly GCA_032191745.1. Classification (NCBI taxonomy): domain Eukaryota; kingdom Viridiplantae; phylum Streptophyta; class Pinopsida; order Pinales; family Pinaceae; genus Picea; species Picea mariana. The sequence continues at coordinate 58,954 of JASDQU010681998.1, forward strand.
TAGAGATTGCACATATTACGGGGGTCACTTGAAGGTATACCCACAATGATGAGTGGAAGCCTCTCAAGATGATTTCGAGCTAGATACCTTGCCCTTGCATGTGGATTGGACTGTCAACTGTTCCCCCAGACATTTTTGTTGTTGGTGGTAACCTTAGTAGCCTATCTTCTTAGGGTCTTACACAAGGTGACTGTGAAGCGGAAAGTCTTCAAGGTACTTGGAACCAACGTTGGCCAAACTCTCTCGAGCTCCTTAGAGGGTATACCCACAATTATGTGTGGGAGCTTTCACCAGGGTGTAAGTTCGTTAGGCAGGTCGTCAACGTAAATTTTCCACCCTAGCCCAGCCCCTTCTTATCTCGTCGTTGCGACATTGGATTTCATCACCAACTAGTGACTTCGGAATTAGAAGGTCTTGTTTTCTTGGTTTTTCTTCCTATATTTTTACTAGCGCATGTTGTTTGTTTACCCAATTTGACCATAGAATTTCCTTCATAAGTTTCTAACTCGATCACAATTGACCCTCCACGTCGTTCATGTAGAATGCAAGGCTTACCCCCAAAAAATATGAAAGGTTCTCAACCCTTGCCCACCAACTCACCAGAGGGCTCTCCTCAACAGAGTGAAGTCCAAGACGTTGCCACCCCACAAGTGGAAATAACTAAATCTCTAGAACGGTTCCAAATAACCAATTCTCGAGAGGAATTTTGACTTCATCCAAACTCTGAGAGATGTATTGTGTGAGTGAATTCTTCCAGAGACTTAGTTGTTCAGTCTTATGGATCACCAACTGGACCTTTCCTAGGACCTAAGGGTCAAGATCCTTTTTGGACCGCTGGCATTTTTAGATGGGATCTCTTTGGCTCAGGAGAAGGCATTGATATCACTGCCGCACCTAAGCTAGTCGAAACGTCTAATCCAGGCACAATACCTTTTACTATTGCTTATTATTTTCTTGGTACAGAAGCTCCGTGAGTTGACCACATCTTGACTCTCCATCTACAAATGGTCCATTACACAGATACTATGAGTCCTCACGCTGGGATTACCATGGCTAGTCAAGCCCCCATTGGCACACTGCTTTCACCCAGAAACACCCCACCACTTCCACTCAAATACCATGTGTTGAATGCTTCTATTCTCACTCCTACCCAAATCTCATCCGAGACTCCCAGCAGTTCCACTCCTTCTGGGCACCATCTTCCCAGTTTCATTCTGACACTTCCTCTACCCCCTTTCATAGGACCTCTTCCATCCTTGATTGGAGGCATTGATTCCAGTGGAACCATTCCGTCGTTCACACTGAATTACCAGATTCCTGTTGGTGGAAAATTTCACCAAGGAGGCCAAACTCAACCCTCTTTTGTAGGACAAATCCCAACTGAGACGCAACCCTCGATTGGAGGGAAACCCCCACCAAACCCACCCTATGGACAAAAAATACCTCCATCCTTGGCCCAGTATTGGAATAATATTATACAACATAATCCTCACCCGACTGGGGGGAAACAACCTCAGGCTTGCTCCTTCATACCCCCTAGTACAGGCCAACCCTATCCAGGTATGTCTAATCCTATTTGGGGCTCGAATGCTCCACCCCACGCCCCTTTTCAAGGGTACAACCCTATGAATTACTTGCTTCCACACCAACAACTGAATCTACCCAGATCTTCGCATTACATGAAAATTGCTTATGGTCCCACTAGTTTACCGACGAGACTTCCCCCCCAAAGTCACTAGTACCTGCATGTGAATAGACAATTACCTTTCTTGGCCACCCTGAACCTTCTAGATCTGTCAATAATTTTAAATGATCCAATCCATCACTCTCCTCAATGGCCCACCATACTGGCCAAACTACCATCTGATATACCTAAATTCGATGGTAAGCCAGGAGAGGACCCGAACAATCATGTAATGACTTTTCACCTTTGGTGCTCATCCAACTCCTTGATGGATGAATCTATTCGTTTATACCTTTTTCAGTGAACCCTCACAGGTTTCTCCACGAAATGGTATATAGAATTACCACGAGGCTTCTTCACTGACTTCAACACCCTCGCTATGGATTTCCTCACCCACTACCAGTTACCGATTCGCTACGAAATGTGAACCAAGATTTTGAGTTCTTTCAAACAAACTAAGGCCACCCATATCTCTGATCACATAAATGAGTGGCAACGAAGACGACGTCTCATCAAAATCGAACTTCCCAATCAGTTGCTAGTAGAGTGGTTCATGAAATCATTCATGAATGACATCGGTCGTGACATTTCCATGGGTGGAGTGGTCACCGAAGAATAGACAATCAGTCATGCCCAATACCTAGACCTTGTTTACTCACAAATGGGTACTCTTTACAACTAACTTCTTGATTTGCCTCATCCTTCTACTTCCACTACTTCAACTACCCCTGCTGCTTCCCATGCAGCCGACGGTGTGATTGGCACTTTCCATGCCCAACCTAATTCCATTCAAACCTCTAGCAACAACCCAAAACCCATTTCTTCTAATGTTCAAAATGCTTCGTCTCCTACCCCTCCCACCGGTAAGATTTCTGAGGTAAATTATGTTCAATCTACCCCCGCCAGAAAAAACAAATCCAGAAAAGGAAAGGGTAAGAATAAGGAGGACAAAAATAATTCACAAACTGAGAAAACTAAAACACCACCTGTTGACGATAGGGATAAGCACAAACCCCGATACCCTTGTCTTATCTGTGGTTATGATCACTACACTAAGGATTGTCCACGACGAGTCGAGGTTACGAAGTTACTTCAAGGGACCACGAAACTACCCACTCCGGCTGTATTGTCACAACCCTTCACTTCTCAACAACAGGCCCAATTGGTCATTCATGACCAAACTTTCCCCTCCAATACATCCTATGTCTTAATATGTACAGGTGATTCAAAGAAGAATGACATCACACTTACCACTCGAGCCAAAGATTATTCTTCCTCCAAAGAAAAGGTTGATGTGATACCTCCTTCTTTGGTTCAACCATCTCCCATGCCTCCAACTACCAACGGTCCTCTTCATCTCGAACGACCGTACCTAGATACAATTCTTTTCCCTCCTCCAAAGGGTTTTGTTCAAAAATTGGCTTTCAATACCCATGCACGTGCTGCCCAAAACTATAGTATTGTCGAAGATCTGGCCCAAGCACCATCCACGATGTCATCCCTCGAAGTCCTTTAGAGTTGTCCGATACAACAAAAGGCACTGTTGAAAGTTATTGGTGGAATCGACCCTACGGATACGAATTTAATAATTTTTGACTTGGAATATCACATTCCAAGGTTACCCCCTCAAATCGCTTTCCAAATACAAGTTATTGTCTCTGACAAAAACATTTGTATAATAGTTATCAACGAGGGTGTCTCGACATGTGTCATGTCTATTACCTACTAGAAAGGCATCGACTCTCCTCCTTTAACTGAATCCCACAACACACTCAAAGCCTTCAATGGCTCTATTTTTAAGCCTTACAGTGTCCTCCCTTCATTGCCTATTACGTTAGAAGGCAAAATGGTCCAAGTTGAAGTGGAGGTCTTTGACACTCCTCTCGATTACAACCTTCTACTCGACCGTAGCTGGATTTATTCCATGTGTGCAGTTGTGTCGAATATTTTCCATGTCGTGTGTTTCCCACATCAAGGAAAAGTAGTGACCATCGACCAATTGGCCTTCTTCCACTCTGATACACGTATCGACAATGTACCGTTCATTACAAACCCCCCATATACGAGAACGTCGGTGTGGGTCTTCTTAAAGACTCCTCGTTAATGGGTACTTTCCCCATACCACCACCCGATGTTCCACATTCTTCTGTCACCTTGATCAACATGATATACACCTCTATTCATGGAACCCCTGCATCTCATGACCCATGGATGGTACCCAACCCCGACGATCATCTTCGTTATGGCAATGAAATGCCACTAAGTCCGGTTGAATCCACTTATCAAGCCATTCAATCGGCAACCCCTGCTACTCCCTCTCTTGGTGATTTATCTCTAGATCCTTTCCGCATCATTTTTCCCACGAACAAGATGATTATGTCCGTTATAGAAGACACCCCCTGGGATGATGGACATCATCGTTCCATCCTCTTCTTGGAAAAACTCACCATCGAGGGTTACCAACGAATCTAGACCTCGTTGACCATTGTTATCATTTCTACCATTCCCAAATATACACATGATCTATTCTATGAAGGGAACTTAAGTAATATCTCACCCACCATCCCCCTCGACATATCCATAAAACCTGGAATTGTCAAAAATGTGCATATCGGAGCTTCATGTTCCCTTGACGAAATTGTCACCTACAAGTCTCTTTTCAAATAATTTTGTGACGTCTTCGCCTGGAGCTATGAAGAAATGCATGGTATTGACCCCGACATTGTGATACATGAGATTAATACATACCCCGATGCTAAACCTGTCCGGAAACAACTTCGTCTAGTCTACCCACATAAAGTGGCTACTATCAAGCTTGAAGTCGAGAAACTTCTCAAAGCTAAATTTATTTACTCGGTGGCTCTCACTAACTAGGTTTTCAATCTTGTCTCGATCGACAAGAAACAAGGCACAATACCCGTGTGCATTGATTATAAGGACATTAACAAAGCTTGTCCTAAAGACAAGTTTCCCACCCCCTTCATTGACCAGATCGTCGATGATTGTTTTGGAAGTGAAATCTTCTCTCTGATGGATGGTTTCTCCGGATATAATCAAATCAATATCATTCCCATGGACCAACACAAAACCGCTTTTATTTGTCCTTGGGGCACTTTTTCCTATTGGAGACTTCCTTTCGGCTTAAAGAATGTCAGTGCAACTTTTCAACATGCTATGTCTTAAGCCTTCCATGATATCAAGCACATTGTGCAGCCATATCTTGATGACTTTCCCACTCATTCCATGCACCATGTCGATCATCCAATACACCTCCGCGCCATTTTCCTTCAATGTCAGTTTTACCATATATGATTGAATCCCCACAAATTTGTTTTCTACGTAGAATTTGTCCGACTTCTAGGCCTTATTGTTTCACATCAAGGGATCTGGGTAGATCCTTTGAAGGTCAAGGTGATTCTCAATCTCCCTCCTTCTTCCTCACTTCTCCAGTTACAAAGTTTGCAAGGGAAGGCAAACTTTTTTTGTCGTTTCATCCCAAACTATGTTGAGCTAACTCTTGGATTTACGCGATTGCTCAAGAAAGGTTTGGAGTTCATATGGGATACCACTTCCAACAAAGATTTTGAACCCTTGAAACTATCTTTGACACGTACCCCACTACTCTCCCCAACTGATTACAGTCGAGATTATTTCCTTTACCTCGTAGCCTCAGACCATACCATCGCTATGGTTCTCATCCAGGAGTATGATTCTCATGATGAACATGTCATTTATTAATTGATTCGGAGTCTCACAACTACTGAAACCAAGTATTTACATGTTGAAAATCTGGCCTTGGCAGTCGTCCAAGCTATTCAACATTTCCGGCACTATATCCTCTCTCGCAAGACTACGATAATTTCTAATTGCAACCCTATGCAACACATTCTTACAGGACAATTGCTAGGGGGAAAATACTCCAAATGGATCATAATACTCTAGGAGTTTGACTTAGAATTCGAACACACTAAGTCCAAGAAATCCTTGGTGTTTTCTAATTTGATATGCAACCTTCCCTGCTCTGAGATGGAAAATGTAGCAGTCGATTCATTACCCGATGAATCCCTTTTCCTGATTAGTTCCGATGACCTTTGGTACAGAGATATCATCGTATATCTCCAGACCCAAACTTTTCAGCCCGATTTGTCTAGCATTGACCACCGTCAAATATGCTACCAAGCCCGTCAGTATATTATCCTCGGTGATACTCTTTATCGTCGTGGGATTGACTCCATTTTTCGACGCTGCCACACATTTGAAAAAGCTAAGAAAGCCTTAAATGAGTTCCATTCTGGAGCTTGTGGTGGTCGCATGTCTAGGTATGCTACTTCCCAGAAGCTCTTAGGCACAGGATATATTTGGCCTTCATTATTCAACAACTATATAATCACCATCCAAAAATGCCATGCTTGCTAAACCTACAAACATAAAATACGATCACACCCTACTCCTCTACACCCTGTGGTCTTTGTTGGCCCTTTTGCGAAATGGGGTATCAATTTCATGACATGTCACCCTCACTCAGCCGGGGGGCATGGATACATTATTGTAGCCATAGATTATTTTATGAAATGGGCTGAGGGGATACCAACATTTGACAATACTGGAAAGACTGCAACATTATTCATATTCAATCACATCATAGCTCATTTTGGTGTTCCTCAGGCCATTTTTACTGATCATGGTAGCCACTTTAGAAACTTCATGATGTCCGAACTCACTGAAAGGTTGGGTCTTCGCCATGAAAACTCAACACCCTATTACCCACAAGCCAACAGTCAAGTCAAAGTAATAAACAAGGTCCTCATTACCATGCTTCGACGAATGATAGGGATTCACAAAACGAGTTGGCACATAATGTTGTTTTTGGCATTGTGGGCTTACCGGATGTTCGTTAAGTCTGCTACCGGTTTTACATCATTCCATTTAGTTTATGGTCTAGAAGCCATCTTGCTGATTGAATGTGAGATACCCTCCCTAAAACTAGTCGTCGAACTTCTCCCAAACACTTATGTCGAAGAAGAATGTTTGTTGTATGTTATGAAATTAGACGAAACCCGTCGCGATGCCACCCTAGTTATAGAATCCCAGAAGAAATGCGTCAAATCCCAATATGAAAAACATGTTAGGCCACACGTTTTCTTCGAAGGTGATCTTGTTCTTCTATACGAACAAGATAGGGATATGCTAGGAGCTAGAAAATTTGAAGCTATGTGGTGAGGTCCTTATATCGTCCGATGAGTTTTGGAGAAAGGAGATTACGAGTTGGTAGACTACGACGGTATCCCTTTGAGTGAACCCAGAAATGTGTTGTACTTAAAGAAGCACTATGCCTAAGATCACCTCTGCATGAGTGCTTTTATTTTATTGTATCATACTTCTTGTGTGTTACTGTAGTATGTTTTTTTCATTATCTGGTCTCTTCCCTTGACCACTTATGTTACATTGTGCTTGGTTTCCAGATGTCGAAGTCTTCGCTACCCCACATTGGCTTTGCCGATGGTGCTAGCCGTAGTACTCAGAACCTTGCTTCTGTTTCATGGGCAATTTACGCACCTACAAACAAAATTATCAGTCTACGAGGGGTGTGCCTAGGTCATGCGACCAATAATATTGCAGAATATATCACCGTCGTTGAATTGTTGATTGATGCTATTTCGCTTGGCTTCCACCACCTAGTTATACTACTCAATTCGCAGCTAGTAGTACTGCAGATAAGTAATGTGTATGTTATTCGAAGTCCTACTTTATTACGGGTATATTTATGAATTCACCTCTTGGAACATTATTTTGATTGTATTGAGTATCAACACATTCCTAGATGTCTAAATACATTGACTGATGCATTAGCTAACTATGTGTTAGACATGCATTTGGGCCATTTATAAACCAATCACACATTACATTTATAACACAACACAAGATAAGCCGGTAGAAGCTGTATATATGTTTATAACGTTCAAAAGTTTTTACAAAAAGTTTATGTCCAAGGACCAAAACCTCAAAAATATGAAGCCCATGGATTCTATAAAATAGTGTCATGGATGACGCTCACGATAACACATGAATGCTCAGGCCACCCTATGAAGTAGTCGACTGATAGACTCGGACACCCCCACAATATGATGCTGGTAACATCTAGGGATCTCCCCAATAGCCATATCTAGGATGTTAGTAGTCCACCCCTCTAAGTTCTGCTCCACTGCCTCGTAGTCTTTGACATCCCATCTCACCACTGGAGCCACCTCTCCTTGCCGTTGAATAGGAGACATTCTCGGAGGTTGATATGGCCCCACATCTATGTCATCAAAAAGAGATTGTTTTGATTAGTTCTTGGATAAACACAAAAACCTTTCATATGATAAAAATTACAAAAAAAATTGAAAAGAACAAAATGTGTACTTACCTAAATCACCCCACTGAGCGTCCTTAGGTAGGGCCAAATCCGGATTCCCTCAGAAATCAAAACCAGCGTATGCGTAGTCGTCAATCATCAGCATCTAGGGCCACAACTAGTCGAAAAATGAATCATTATACTTGATGATAGGCCCTGCTACGTGTCGAGCCATGAGGTTGCACCACCTCAGCATCCTCGGATCCTGTGGGGTTGTTAAACCCCAATCAACCTATAATATTAGCAATGGGACCCTCTCAAGGAAGAAGGACACCAAAAGTGATCCGTACCCAAACTGCTTCAAGTTGCCCCTTCTACACTTCATCAATTGCCTCTTCATACTGCAGAGAACTTCATCCGACCAGTTGAAGAACCGAGGTTCTATGCACTCTATGGCATATTGGAAGTAGATCTGGAGAGCCATGTGTGGAGCTGCACTCCCGCCCATGCATTCTATAGTGAATAAGATGGTTCGTAGGGTCAAGTCTTGGACCCCCCAAACAACAACCTTGCCCTTTCTTATTTCTTCCTCATGAACACAATACTAGTGACAATACTCACTCATAGGGAGTCTTCCACCTCGACCACCAGTCAAACTAGCATGGTATCCATGCTGTGATAACCCTGTTAGAAAATAGATATCCTTGATATCTAGGGTCAATGTGTGGACTCCCACATGAAACAACTGTTGGTCCACGTCCCACATATGAACTAGGTACTCCAACAATCTGAGTTGGGCCCTCATGCCCAGAATCCTGAAGAATTTCAAGAGCCCACAGTCCCTGAGGGCAGCGACGGTACCCGGGTCATTCACGGCTATGACATCCTCATCTTCATGTTCTCTTTCTCACCACTCCAACATTATGATGGTCAAACACTTGCACGAGAGCCATAAGAGAAGGGTCAAAAACTTATTTCAAACCTTGGCATAATTCTTATTGAGCAATAGACAATTTTAAAATTCATTTTTCGGCCCCCATAGGTGCCCCTTTAGCACAGTGCGAGATTCTCGCAGGTGCCCTTAAGGCCTCCTGCGAGAATCCTAGATTCTCGTAGGTCCCAAATGGCCAGCCTACAAGAATGCTCAAGCACAAGTTATGGCCCTAAAATGGACCTAAAACCTTGAAAATTGCCAATAAAAACTAAAATTAAACCATGGAATAGGTAAAAGATCAAGAGCTTACCTCGTTGGTGGAGACGGTTCGCCAAATGGTCGCTTGTGCCTCCCATGATCGAGCAAAGAAATTTGGGGGAAAATGAGGTGTATTGGGTAATTTTTTTGGCAAAATCACAATGAAATGGTAAAAGCCCTTTTTACCCATATTTATTCACTCTTTACCATTTTTGTTGATTTTTTTTATATTATTTTTTCTATAAAACCTAATGCCCTAATAGTCCTATGAGTGTGGTTTTTTGCAGATATAGAAAATTTGGAGTCCAAATGAAGGAGTACGGGTGTTTTTTCTTTTTGTCGCATGTACAACTGCTTTTTCGGGGTTTTTAGAAAACCTCGAGCTCAGTCTTTGTTTTTTCTTGCGCTCAAAAATACATGAGAATGTAATCGAGTATACTTTTCTCGTCTTTTCATACTTTTCATGGTAACACGAAAACGATGAACACAAAGGAGTATCCTTTAAGCTCTTTTCACGCTCCATAAAAACGAAAAGATGACCAAGCGATCTTGTTCTGTTCATGCTCGTAAAAGCATCTAAAAAAAATGTTTGATGGGTGATAGTTTATCACTTTTTCAGTCCTGTCAAACTCTTTTACGAAAAAGGAACTAAGAGAGTTCTCTTTAAGTGTTTTTTAGACTCTCAAAACATGAAAAACCACCGAGTTTTCTATCCTTGGACTCGTTAAACAAACATAGACAGACCCGTAATGGAACTAAACCACTCCTTCCTAGGGTTCGTTAAACATACTCAGAGGGACTTTTCCGAAGGATGAGATTACATCAACAAGCATATGGTATCCTCCTCAAGCTTGCATAAAAATAAAGAGTTACTCGCCAGAAATGGTGGGGGAAATTTTGGGAAAGGGATGTGTTTTCATATTCGTATTAATGGTAGTAAGCATCACTCTTGAACATGACACCCCCTATTCGTCATTTTAATTTGGGTTGGGAAATCCATTTGTATCTCATTCGACTTGCTACAAGGTCATATCTTGGGTCATCTTTGAGTCAGTGCTGCCAAGTCCTTGGTCGTGTCGTTCATATGTTCAAGAGAAGTTCACACGAGCCCTCTATTTAGTCGGTCATCTGCAGTTGTCCATTCTTACTATGTCGACCTTCCTTGTGTCAGTTTCAACCTATATTCACACTCTGTTTCATCCTCAAAATATGTTACTTATTTTGTGTCATTGATGGGGGATACATCAAGGCTCTCCTGTGACGAGCCTTGTTCCTTCGACTCCAAATCATTATCCAAAAACAAGACTTAGAAATTATTTGGTACCTTGGAACTTGCATGCCTCAATGGTAGGTTTCCTCGCTTTCAACAATGGGTTTTCATTATTGACCCCTAATCGGGAGGTTCCGTCGAGTGTTTGACCTCAACTCATTTATTCACATTCATTGGATTGTACTAGTGTACCTTGGGAGTCATTGACATTAATGGTGATTTGAGGCATGATTGAGCCACCAAAATGAATCTCCTTGATGATACCTTTCCAACGGGCTATCACACGCCTAAAAAAGAGATTGTATGCAAAAGTTACGACCCTAGGAAGTTGATGTACTAGCTTGCCCAAATGGGGCCCACATGACTTTTGGCGTTTCATCTCCTAGGGTTAGGTTTTTGGATGTATAGGGTTTTTGGAATTCTTGATTATTGTAAAAATGCCTTCAGAGCCTTATTGCAACCTTCTTCTTGTGAATGCGCACTTCCATCACATCTCTTCTCAGAGATAAGCCGCCACCATTCCAGCAAGCTTGTTTCCGCTGCATTTTACAGTTTCAGCTTATTTTGTTATTGAATAGAAAATCGGTTTTACTGTATCTCTGTTATTTTGTGTTAAGCACCTATTAATAATATGTATTCATTTCATTCTACTCATAAAATCCGGATCAGTGGTATCAGAGCGATCTTCTCCTTGTCGTCTTAATGCATGTCCCCAACAAGGTCGGAGTACAAAGAGTTGGGTCTCGAGCTTGTTTCTCTTGAGGACAGAAGCTCTCGCACGCCCAAGTGACCTCCCATGGTAGGAGAAAAGAAATATGATGGGACAGGAGATCCTTTCAAACTATTTATTGAGGAATCCATCACACAACAGAGGAACGAGATGATGGATAGTTTCGCGCAAATCCTTTGGCGACTACCAATAGGCGATGCATCTTCTTCAAACAGAGGCACCGCCCCCTTCAAGGTAAAAATAAACTTTGATATTCCTATATTTGAAGGTTAGATAGACCCAGATGTTGTAGACAAGTGGTTGAATCTAATAGAAAGGTATTTTCTGTTCATAAATTTTTGAATAGAGAAAATATTACTTTTGCGCTCCTCAAAGCCATTCCCCATGTCAAAGATTGGTGGGAAACTTTCTATGAACAAAAGGAAACAGAGGAAACCTCATTATTTTCAGTCACGACCACCTGGGAATCCTTCAGGGATGCTATTAAGGAACAATACTACCCTGTCGGAAGTTATGACGACCTTTATACCAAATGGACCACACTGCGGCAAGAAAGAGACCAAGCAGTGCCAGATTTCACAAATATCTTCCATACCTTGTGCACTAAATTGGATATCAAAGATTCAGAGTGACATATGGTGCTCAAGTATCGTGGTACTCTGCATTGATACATATAGACCGAAATGGAATTTCTAAACATCTCATCCTTAGGTGCGGCCTACCGATATGTCGTCAAAATCGAGCAGAAGCTCAAACAAAAGACGCGGAAATTTGGGCCTGGGAACCCCTCACAACAAAAGCTAGGAAAGGGTGGTCCCAAACCACCGAACAAAGGACAGAGAAAATATGGACAGTATCAAGACAACCATTACAAGCCACAAGCAAAGAGGGACATTGGAAAGACAAAGAAAGATACCGGGAAGTGGTGCGACTTCCATAAGAGCCCTTGGCATAGCATTGTTGACTGTCACTCAAAGCAGTCGTTGGTGGTTGAAGTGAAAGCCTTTGAATCAGATGTAGATTCTAACTTTGAGATAGAACCAGAAAGGGGAAGACGGATCATTGACGTGGAACCCAGTGCCACTGTTACTACCACCAAGATCCAGCCTGGTGAACCAAATGAGCCAGAAGAAGGAGAGCGCCTCTTCCATTCATAGATGTGGGTAAAAGGCACCCCACTACACTTCATCATTGACAGCGGTAGCCAAAAGAACCTCATCTCAGCAGAGGTCATCAAGGGACTGGCCCTGCCAACAACACCACACCCACAACCCTACACCATTGGATGGCTCTGCTAAGGAAGCGATCTCCACGTCGGCCAACAGTGTTGACTGTCGTATGACATCAAGCCCTTCAAAGATGAGGTATTGTGTGATGTTGCTCCTCTTGAAGTTTGTGATGTTCTTTTGGGCCAACCTTATTTATGGAAACGTCATGTTGTATATGAGTCTAGGCCTCGTAGTTTTATTATTACTTTGAATAGGAAATTGTATAGGATACTCGAGGCAGTCCCACCTAGTGTTATTTCCTTGATCTCTGCTAAGCAATGCAGGAAGGTCATCTCTCAGATGGGGAAGTTTGTATTCTTCATGATTTGCTCTCAGAATAAGTGAAATATCACAGCCACATCGAGGGTCTCTGTGGCCGACCTCTCCACACAGCAGAAGCAAGTAGATAAGATCATGGAAGAATACTCAAATATCTTCTCCTCACCTACAGGGGTACCTCTACACTGCTAGGTCAAGAACACCATCAATATAACCTCCGACGCACTGCTGCCCAATGGGCCAGTCTATCGTTGCTCTTTGTTAGAGAATGAGGAGATCAAGAGACATATCCAAGAACTGCTCCACAAGGGGAAAATACACCCTAGCTCATCACCTCGCGGGAGCCCAATCGTGCTGGTACAAAAGAAAGATGGAACCTGGCGACTCTGTATTGATTACCGGGCTCTGAATAAAATCACTTTCAGAAATCGATACCCGATTCCCCGAATCGATGACCTCCTTGATCAACTCATGGGGGCCAAATACTTCAGTAATATTGATTTGAAGTCTGGCTACCACCAGGTCCCGATAGAATAGACAGATGTATGGAAGACCGCCTTCAAGTCAAAGGAAGGACTTTTTG